>NW_020871011.1:380673-413173 GCF_003789085.1 Penaeus vannamei | reverse complement strand
TGTGTGCGTGTGCAGTGCGCAGTTTTATCGAGCGTAATCGCGGCACTGATGCGTCCATGCGCCCGCGCCGCTGAATGGCAAGACGGTAATAAGCACAAAAGCTCTCCCATGCTGAGGACGGCGATCACGGGCTCTGTAGGGAATATTAGAGTATAACGTATATGCCTTAAGTGACGGGGGCGCCCCTCTCCATCACCTGCAATAACACGTTCGCAACGAGTTGATGACAGTACACACGGCCATCAATACACGGTCAGGCGAGAAATCCCAAAGAGGAAGTGCTGAGAGGGTGAGGGGCGAGGGGGGGGGCAGAGGGAAGGGAGAGAAGAGAGGGGGCAAAGGGGAAGGAGGAAGGAGGAGGGGACAAGGGGAAGGAAGAGAGGGGACAAAGGGGAAAAGTGAGAGAAGAGACGGGACAAGTGAGGAGGGAGGGAGGGAGGAGAAGGGGACAAAGGGTGAGGGAGGAGAAGGGGAAGAGTTTAAAATGGAGAAGGCGGTGAGGGAGTAGGTTGTGGTGGAGAAGGATGGACGTGTGGTGAAAAAGGAGGGTGAGGGGCGGGCAGAGGCATAGGTGGAGGAGGAATAGAGGGAGGCTATTAGTGGAGGTGGAGGAAGGGTAAAATAGAAGGAGGATTAAGAGAGAGGAAGTTGAAAAGTCAGAGAAAGAAAATTGAAATGAAGAAAACAGGATTAGAAAGGAAAGAAATACACGAAAATAACAAGAGAGTCGAAGGAAAGGGGGAAAAAATCTCTTTCTTCTCTCCTGTCTCTTCCCAGCCCACACGCCCTCCACCTGAACTGCCATCCCCCCCTCCCTGTCCCCTCTCTTCCCCTCCCCACCCCTCTCACCTCCGGGTCGTGGCTGGGTGTAACCCCGTGGTAGCCGCGGGGATTAACCTCCGGGGCTAACCTCAAGCTTGACCTCGAGGTGGCCCCGCGCCCTGCTCCCCCCCCCCCCCCTTCTCTCTCACCCCTGCGGTCCCGACATCTGGGGCGGGGAGAGGGAGAGAGCGGGGGTGGGGAATACAGGGGGAGGGGAGAAAGGGGGAAAGGGGGGATGGCAGTGGGAGAGAACAGATGGAAGAGGGAGAGGATCGGAGAGCAGACGTTAGTAAAGCAGGAGTGACGAGAGTGAGAGAGAGAGAGAGAGAGAGAGAGAGCAGAGAGAGAGAGAGAGAGAGAGAGAGAGAGAGAGAGAGAGAGAGAAAGACAGAGCAAGAACAAGGTGAAGATCTCAACACCTGTTTACAGTCATGTTATATATACCGTCACAATTTTCCTCTTCCTTTCTTTTCTCTCTCTCTCTCTCCCTTTTCTCCTCCTCCTCCTCTCACGTCTCACCCGGAGAAGACCCCCCCCCCCACCCAAAAGTACAAGTTGGTAGCTATGGCTTATTTTAAGGCACGGTCCCAATACCGGCCCCGCATAATTATCTCTCAGTATTCGGTACTAAGTGAATTTTTCTTTATGCTAGATGGATGCTTAACGACGAGTTTTTGGCCGTCGGTCCGGTCGGCCGCATAGCATGGGAATCCTGAAATGTAATATTTGCATAGTAAATTGTTCTTGGAACCGAAGCCCTCTTGCTGCACTTATCTGGTCCGAGGCATCCGCTAATGAAGAACCTGCTAATAGTTCCTTCTAGCAAGCATGACTTCATTAGGCTGTTTCTTTTCTTCTGTTTTTTTTTTTTCTTCTTTTTTTCTTTTTTTTTTTTTTTTTCTTTTATCTTCTCTTGGTCTTGGTCAGTGTTTATGCTGCTATTGTTGGTGTTTCTTTTTCTGCTTGCTTCTCTGTTCCTTTGTTCTTTCTTCGTTCTCCTTTCTGCTCTTTCTCGCTATTTCTCTCTTCTCTTTTTTATCTCTCACTTATACGCTAGGGTCTCTCTCCTTTTTTTTTTCTTTTTCTTTCCTCCTCTCTCCTCCTCCCTCCTCTCCTTCTTCTCTTCTTCTCTCTCTTTTCTCTCTCTCTCTCTTCTCTCTCTCTCTCTCTCTCTCTCTCTCTCTCTCTCTCTCTCTCTCTCTCTCTCTCTCTCTCTCTCCTCTCTCTCCTCTTCTCTCTCTCTCCTCTCTTCCTCTCTTTTTCCTCTCTGCTTCTACCCCCGTTCAACGCATCCAATTCCGTCGTCGGTCTCCTCCACTCCTCCTACTCCTCCTCCTTCCCCTTTTCTCGGTCCGATTGAGATGCACATATTTCTATTTGTTTCACCGCCATCCCTCACCTCTCTCCCCTTGTCTACTTCTTCCCCCTGTAAGTTTGTTTTTTTTTTTTCTTTTTTTTTTCCCTCCCCTTCACTCTTTTTCCCTTTCTCTTTCAACCTCTTTTTTTTCCCTCTTCCATACTATTTTCTCCTTTATATTCCCTTTTCCTCCTCTTCACCCCCTTTATCAAACCTTTTTTTTCCCTCTCTTTCTTCATTTTTTTTTTTTACCCCCACCACTCCATTTTCCCTACATTTCCCACTCCATTCTTACTACTTTCCCCTCTCATTCAGCTAGTCCATCTCGTCATCCACTTTTCCCCCGCCACTGCCTAATATCCCCTCTCTACCCTTTTTCTCTCTCCACTACTATCTTTTTCTACTCTCCTTCACCTATTTTCCGCTCTTCTACACTATTTCCCCCCTTTTCCACCTCCCTTTTCCCCCCTGTCCACTACCTTTTCCCCTTTTCTGCCCTCTCCGCTACCCTTCCCCCCCCCCCCACACTGTCCTACTACTTTTTCCCCTTTCCCCCTCTCCGACCCTCTTCCCCCCTCTCTCCAAACCTCTTCCCCCCCCCCCTCCCACCCTCTTTCCCGCCCCTCTCCACATCCCTTTTTCTCCCCCTCTCTCCACCTCCCTCTTTTCCCCCTCTCCACTCTCCTCTTTTTTTTTTCTTCGCTTCTTTCCACCCTGACAATATCCTCCTGAAAAATGTTCCCCGGTGGTGATGTATTTGTGTAGTTGCTCTATATTTTCAGCCGGAGTCTCGTCACAGGCCGTGGGTGATAGGCGGTGGTTTGGAAAGGAGGTTTTTAAAGGGGTAGATTGGGGGTGGGTGGAGGGAAGAGAGGGAAGGGGAGTGTAGGAGGGGTGGAAGGAGGGAGGGAGGGAGGGAGAGTGGAGGAAGGGTGGAAGGAGGAGAGGGAGGTGGGTGGGTTTGGCGGTGGGTGGAAAGGAGGCAGGGTGGGTGTGGAGGGAGGGGAGGGAGGTTATGATATTAAAGGGAAAGGAGGAGTACTGGGAAGATGGGTGCGCGGTGGTGGATGGTATGGAGGGGAAGGGAAGAGAAGAGAAAGAAGGCGAAAAGAGGGAGAGCTGTTTGTGGAGAAGAGAAGAGAAGAGAAAGAGAGAGAAATTGAGAGAGAGAATAGAGAGTGGGGGAGGAAGGAAAAAAATTGGCAATTCTTCTCTTCTGGGCATGATGGGTGTCTTGGAACCTCAACCCCTCCCCCCCCCTCCTTCCCTCTTCCCCCTCTCCCCCAACCACTCATTAGCCCCTTCCCCCCAGATCCTTAACCTAAGGGTGTGTTTGATTAGGCCTATGACTTTTTTTCTTCTCTCTCTTCTCTCTCTCTGTTCTGTCTTGGGTCTCTCTCTCTCTTCTCTCTCTCTCTCTCTCTCTCTCCTCTCCTCTCTCCTTCTCTCTCTCTCTCTCTCTCTCCTCTCTGTCTCTCCTCTCCTCTCTCTTCTCTCTTCTCTCTCTCTCTCTCTCTCTCTCCTCTCTCTCTCTCTCTCTCTCTCTCTCTCTCTCTCTTCTCTCTCTCTCTCTCTCTCTCTTTCTCTCTCTCTCTCTTCTCTCTCTCTCTCTCTCTCTCTCTCTCTCTCTCTCTCTCTCTCTCTCTCTCTCTCTCTCTCTCTCTCTCTCTCTCTCTCTCTTCTCTCTCTCTCTCTCTCTCTCTCTCTCTCTTCTCTCTCTCTCTCTGTCTACTCTCTGCTCTGTTCTCTCTCTGTCTCTCTCTCTCGTCTCTCCTCTCCTCTCTCTCTCTCTCTCTCTCTCTCTCTGTCTCTCTGCTCTCTCTCTCTTCTCTTCTCTCTTCTCTCTCCTCTCTCTCTCCTTCTCTCCGCTTCTCATCTTAATGGCCCGCCGGGTCAATTATAGTAAATATTAAATTGACCTTGGTTAAGTGTTTTCCCCCTCGGAATGATTTTCACGGCGCTATTTCTCTTGTCTTTTGTCTTTGTCTCTTTCGCAGATAGGGTTTCTCCAACCTTTCTTCCTTTCCTCATCCCTCTTTTTATTCTACCATTTTTTTTTCTTTATTTTTTTTTTAGGGGGTTTTGTCTTTTGTTTTCGGATTTTTATTACGTCCCCGCCTTTGTTCCGCGGCAGTTTATTTGTGGGTGTTCCTCCTCGTGTTCTTCTCCGTTCGTTAGGGGTGTCTTTTCTCGTCTTCTCGTCTGCGTTCACTATCAAGGTTTCTTTGCACGGCCTCGTCCTTCCATGTTCATTTTTTTTTTTCAGTATTTCCCGTATCCTCTTCTCTTGTTTTCTTTTTTTTTTCCATAAACTCTTCTGTTTTCTTCTTTTTCCCATATTTTTCTTTCTCTCTATTTTTTTATCTCTAGTGATTCTTTCTACCTGTTTTGTTGGCTCTATGTATTCTCCTCTTCACTTATAGTTTCCCCGTAGCTTTACTTATTATTTTTGAGTTGCGTGTTCTGCCCCCCTTCAAAACTGTCTTCGTAAATTTCCTTATTTTTTCTCTTTCTTCCTTTTTCCCCTTTTTCTTCTTTCTTTGCTAACATGCCCAGCTTTCATCCTCTTCTCCTGTGCTTTTCATAACCTTCTTTCTGGCCTTCTCTCTTTGTTTTTTCATTCTCACTATTTTGGTCTCTTTTTACTCTCGTCTACTTTCTCCTCCAATGCGGTTTTTTTCCCTCTCTCCTCACTCTCTTCTCTCTTTGTTCATATCCTCCGTCTCCTCGCCTGCCTCCCTGTTGGCCACTCTCTTTTCCCACCCCAGGCTTGTTTGTGTATAACATTTTGTCTTTCGCCCCCCCTCGTGTTAATTTCTCTATCCTGTACACTATAATTTTCTCTTCTCTCTTCCCCCTCCTTCTTTTTCCCACCGGCACCAACGGGTTCTTCTCTTTTTGGCCTCCTCTTCTTCTCGTGCTTTTCAATAATTTTTCATGTAAGGAAAGAGGATCAGCCAGTGCCCTCGATGTCGCGTGGCCACCCTCATAGCCACTTCTCTGCTGCCTCATTTCCTCCACTGGGCCCGTTTTCGGCAGGATCCCCCTCAACAAGGGCTCGGCCGGCCCTCTCAGTCTCCCCATCTTATGAAGTGTGGGTTGCCTTGTGGCGGGCTTGCCGTGGGGTGGGTGCTGGGTGGGTTTGTGCATTCGCCGGTTCGTTCTAACTCGATTATCTCGCTTTCTCTCTCTTTTCTGTCTGTCTTTTCTCTTCTGTTCTTTTTCTCTCTCTCTCTGCTCTCTCTCTCTCTCTCTCTCTCTCTCTCTCTCCCTCTCTCTCTCTCCTCTCTCCTCCTCTCTCTCTCTCTCTGCCTCTCTCCTCTCTTCTGCTTCTCTCTCTCTCGTTTCTCCTCTTGCTTCCCCCAATGCTTTTGTTTTTTGACCTTTTTCTCCCATACTTCACGTTTATTCCTTTTTCTCTTCTCTATCTTCCACTTCGCCGTGATTTCCTCTCTCATATCCCTTTCATTCCAACTCCACTTTCCTCCACTTCCCTTCCTCCCCTCTTTCTTCTCTTTTCTCCCTCTTTCTTTTCTCTTTCGGTTCTCTCGGTTTTCTCCTTCCCTCTCCCCCGTCACCTTGATTTCTCATTTCAACCCTGTCGCTTCCTTTGTATTATTTCATTTTTCTGGTCTTTTCTTTCTCTTCTCTTTCTTCCTCACTCCCCTCTCCCTCTTGTATTATTCCCCCCTTTTTCTCTTTCTCCTCCTTCATCATTTTTGTTTCTTCCTACTCCTTCTTCTTCATCCCCAATCTTTTCTCATCTTCACGACTTCTCTCTCCAGCGCAGATTAATCAGGATGTTTATGCATATTTTCTTTTTCATCTTCCGTTCGCGCACGTGAGGAGAGAGGAGGGGATGGCTGGCGAGGGATGGGAGGGGGAAGTGCGGGTGACTCGGGGGGAGGGTGGGGGGCGTGGGTAGTACGGTGGCTCTGGGGGTGGAAGTGGGGGGGAGTGAAGAAATTGATGGGAGGAAGGGTGGTGTTTCCGCTTCTTTTTGGTTCCATTTCTCATTGAAATTTTAATTTAATTTCTTTTTTTTTTTTTTATTTATTTTCATTTTTTTTTTTTTTTTTTTTTTTTTTTTTTTTTTTTCTTTCTGAAGTTTCTCTCTCTCCTCCTTCCTCCCCCGGCTCTCTCTCCCTCCTCTCTCTCTCTCTCTCTCTCTTCTTCTCCTCCTCGCTCTCTCTCTCCTCTCTCCTCTCTCTTCCTCTCTCCCCATCTTCCCTCCTCCCTCTCTCCCGCTCTCCCTCCTCCCTCCCTCCCTCCCTTCCGCTCCGTCCCTCCCTCCCCTCCGTCCTCCCTCCCTCCCGTTTCCCTCCCTCCCTCTTCTCTCTCTCCCTCCTTCTCTCTCCTCCCTCCTCTCCTCTCTCCTCTCTTCCCCTTCTTCTCTCCTCTCTCTCTGTCTCCTCCTCTTCGTCTCCCTCGTTCCCCTCTCCATCTCTGCCTCCCCCACTCCATCTCCTTTTTTCTCTCTCTCCCCCTTTCGCTCGCTCACTCCATCTCCCCCTTTTTTTCCATCGTTCCGCCCCCCTATCCCTCCCCTCCTAGGTCTCCCCATTCCCCTCTCCCCCTGGGGTTTCCGCGTGGTTTTCAGGAAGACGCAGAAAAGAAAGAAAACGATATGTGTAACAAGTCAATTTGATGATCCCTTGATGGGCTGTTGCGGAGTTAGGGGCCAGAGGGGAAGTGGAGGTGGAGACGGAAGGCAGTGGAAAGGGCTGAAATGGAGGAAGTGGAGGAGTCTAGCTGTGAGTGTTGGAGGGGGAGGAAGTGAAGGAGGGGGGGAAGCGAAGGCGAGGGGGAGAGGAGGAGAGGAGGGGATGGTGGGAGGTGGAGGAGAATGGAAGATGGAATAGGGTGTCTGGTGGAGGTGGAGGTAGGTGGGATTTGGGTGAGGGCAAAAGGACGTAGATAATGGAGTAAGATACGGTTGACGAGAATAAGGAGAAGGGAGGAGAGGAGGAAGGTGGAAATGGGTCTCAAAGAGGAAAAGCAGGAGGGGTGGGAGGAAAAAGCAGGGGGGAGGGGTAGGGAGAGAAGGACCGAGGACGGAAGAGAAAGAGGAGAGGAGGTAGCAAAAACGAGGGAGAGAAGAAGACGTGAAGTGTACAGAAAGAAAGAAAGAGCAGGGCGAGGATGAGAGAAGGGGGATGGAGAGGGAAGGGAAAAAAACAGAGGATATGATGAGATACTAGGAGATATGCAATGTTGGAGATCGTCCCNAGAGGGGAGGGTTAGCAGGTAAAGACGGAGAAAAAAGAGAGAAAGAGGAGGAGGAATGAAGGGGAAGAGAGAGGAGTACAAAAAACGGAGGAAAGAAGGAAGACCGTGAACGGTACCAGAAAGAAAGAAGAGCAGGAGGAGGAGGAAGGGGATGGAGAAGGAGGGCAAAAAAAAGAGGATGATGATGAGATAACAAGAAATGCAATTTGGACGTCGAAGAAGAGGCACAGAGGAGTAGGCAGGAACAGGAAGAAGAAAGAGAGCCAGAACTGATGAAAAGTGATGGTGATGATAATAAAGTGTGTGATGGGCTGCGATACCCCCCTAGTGATGATTTATGGTGGAAATGGTGATGGATTGGCTTAATCATATAACAGGGTTTAACAAGATTGGGGAAGGAGAAGGAGGGGGGGATGGGTGGATAGGGTGTAAGGGGGAAGGGGGAGGGAGGGGTAATGGTAGTGGTGATAGGCAGTGGTCAGCAGAAAGTGAAATTAAAGAAAGGTCATAATTGAAGGATGCATGGCCGGGTGGGGATGGGGGGAGGAGGAGGAGGAAGGAGGAAGAGGAGGGAGGAGGAGGAGGAGGAGGGGGCGCGGGGCGGAGGAAGAAGGAGGAGGAGGAGGAGGGGGGGGGGTGGGGGAGGAGGAGAGGAGGAGAAAGAATAAAGAAGAGTAGGAGGAGGAATGAGAAAAAGGAAGAAGAGGAAGGAGGGGGAGAAGAAGAGGAAGAAGAAGGAAGGAGGGGGAGGCAGAGGGTGGTGGTGGTGAGGGGTAGCAAAAGGGGATCCAGACGACCGATGTAAAAAGACAGGGGCAGTTTTGGGACCGGTGTCTGTTCGCCTCCTCCTCCTTTTTCTCTCCCTTTTCCTCATTACTTCCTCCTCACTCCCCACCCCGTTTATCCATCCCCTATTCTTCTTCTCTTCGGTCTCCTTCTCCTCCATTCTTGCCCCCATCTTTCCCTTTTTGCCATTCTTCTCCTCTCCTATCCTCCTTTTTCCATTCTCTTTCCCCTTTCTCATTTCCCACCTTCTCCCATTCTCCTATCCAGACCCTCCTCTCCCATAATCTTACCGCCCTTCCCTATCTCCCGTCTCCATCCTCCTCTCCACCCTTTCTCCCACCTCCCCCCCCCCCCTATCCTCGCTCCATTCCCTCCTCGTCCTGTCTGCCTCCATCCTTCTCCTTACTCCCCTTCTCTTTGTCCCGCTTCACCTACCTCCTCGCCGATTCTCCCACCGCCCTCCCAATCCCCCTAACCCCGTCCCCCATCCTTCCGTTTCATCCCCCATCCTCGCAGCTCTCCGCCTCGCTTCTGCCTGCCTCGGCTCCTCCTCCTCCTCGGCGCCTCACTACTCCTCTTCCCTCCTCCTCCTTCCTCTCTCCTCCTACCTCTCCTCCTCCTCCCTCCCTCCTCCTCTCCCTCCTCCCTCCTCCCTCCCTCCTCGCTCCCTTCTCCTCCTTCTCTCCTCCTCCTCCTCCTCCTCCTCTTCTCTTCTCTTCCCTCCCCTCCTCCTCGGCCTCCCCTCCCTCCCTCCTCCTCCTCCTCCTCCTCCTTCCTCCTCCTCCTTCCCCCCCTCCTCCTCATCTCCTTCCTCCCCCCCTCCCCCCCCTTCCCCAAGGTGATGCCAAGGTGATGAATCGTGGACACAATAGCTTTGCAGATCCCCGCTGACGGGCTAATGGTTCGAGTGTTAAAGTGACGTTAATGTGACCGTATTAATTGGATGAGGGCGATCGCTGTTGATGTTTTTTTATGTGCTTTTTGTTTACCTTTTTTTTTTATCTTGCTCTAGATCAGATTTATCATCCGGGAAAAAAAAGTGGGGGAGGGAGGGAGGGATGTGGGATTTGGGGTTTATGTGATGGAGTTTTTTTTTTTTTGTTTTTTTTTTTTCTTTTTTTTTTGAGGGTGTTGGTTGGTTGTTTAGGGGGGGAGGGATTTTTTTTTTTAGCTCGTCTCTCCTATCTTGTCCATTTGTATATCTCCCTCTCGCGATTTTTTCCTCTTCTATCCCTTCCTTCATCCTCCTTCTCCTCAATCACACTCTCTCCTTCCCTCCCTTAATTATTCCTTTTTTTCCTCTCTTCCCTTCTGCTCTCCCTTCTTTCCCTTCTCCCCTTCTTTCCCCTCTCCCCTTCTCCCTTTCTTTCCCTTCTCCCCTTCTTTCCCTTCTCCCCTTCTTTCCCTCTTGTTCTCTTATTTTTCCTCTTCCTGCGTTTTCTTGTCCCGGCAGCATGGCCGACTTGATTGAGTAATGTTACTTGTGTCTTACTCCTTTTGTCTTGATTCGCCGGCTTAATCCCGGGCGAGAACACCCACGACCCTGCTTTTTTTCGTCTTTTTTTCTTTTGGGGGTATTGTGGTGGTGTGGTGCTGTTGCTGGTGGTTGTAGTGTTATTGTTGGTGATTGTGATAGTGGTGGTACTGATGTTGTTGTTGGTGGTGGTGGTTATGGTGTTGGTGTTATTGTTGTTGGTGGTGGTTGTGATGTTATTGTTGTTGATGGTGAAAGTGGTGGTGCTGATGTTATTGTTGTTGGTAGTGTTATGGTGTTGTTGTTGTTAGTTGTGTAGGTGACGGTTGTGTTGGTGGTGTTGAAGTTTTTGTTGTTGTCTTCGATAATCCTTTGCAAGTCCCTTGACTTGGATAGGATTCCAGTATATTTTTCAGGGGGATTTTGCGTGTGTCTTTTCCTCCTCGCTTTCTTTTATCCCCTCTTCGCTTTAATCCTTTCTCTCTATTCTCTCAATTCTTTCTATGCCTCTTGCTCTTCATTTAACTCCATCCTTTTTTATGTTCCTCTTTCTCCTCCTTCTTCCTCTCCTATTTTTCTTTTCATTTTCCTCCCTCTCTCTCCTCTTATCCCGCCTTCTCCTCCTCCTCTTCCAGGATCTCCTCTACCGTCTTCTTCCTCTTCTCCTCCTTTCCTATCCCTTCCATCCTTCTCTACCATCTTCTCCTCCTTCCCTCTCCTTTCCTATCCCTTCCACTCCTCCCTTCCTCCTCCTCCTCCTCCTCCTCCTCCTCCTCCTCTCCTCCTCTTCTCCTTCCCCTCTCCTGCCCCAACTTCCCCTCACGTCGCAGCAAGGCTCGTCAACTCCCACCTTCTTCCGATCTAATCCAACTGGAATCCTGTGTCTTCATTCTCGCTCTCCCTCCCCTTTGCACTGGGCGGCACACACGCACACGAACACGTACAGGGAACGGACAGGAACACGGACAGGGACACGTACAGGAACACGTACAGGGACACGTACATGGATATGTTCACGGGTGTGTATACGAACACATACACGTGCTGGGAGAAGTTGGAGAGGGAGAGAGTGAGAGTGAGAGTGAGAGTGAGAGTGAGAGTGAGAGTGAGAGTGAGAGTGAGAGTGAGAGAGAGTGAGAGTGAGAGTGAGAGTGAGAGAGAGAGGAGAGAGAGAGAGAGAGAGAGAGAGAGAGAGAGAGAGAGAGAGAGAGAGAGAGAGAGAGAGAGAGAAGAGAGAGAGAGAGAGAGATATCGTAACTGATATTAAAAAATAAACAATTTAACAATACAACATTAAAGATGAAGAAAACGCAAGACTGGGAGGAAGTAGATGAAAGAAATTGACAGATGAAATTTTTCTTTACGATTTCTGGATGGGAAAATGGAGAGGGAGAGGGGGACCTTGACCCGTGACTCCCGGAGAGAAGAGTGGGTGTCTCCCCCCCTCTCTCTCTCTTCTCTCTCTCTCTCTCTCTCTCTCTCTCTCTCTCTCTCTCTCTCTCTCTCTCTCTCTCTCTCTCTCTCTCTCTCTCTTCTCTCTCTCTCCTCTCTCTCTCCTCTCCTCTCTCCCCCCTCTCCCTCCTCCCCTCCCTCCCTCTCCCCCTCTCTCCCTCCTCCTCCCTCTCTCTCTTTCTCTATTTCCCTCTCTCTCCCTCTCCCTCTCCCCCCGCCCTCCCTCTCCTCTCTCTTGCTCGTCTATTTGTTTCTCTCTGTCTGTCCTTGAATCCCATCCTTAGATATTCCATCTCCCATCTGTTCTCCTCTCCGTGTGAACCCATTACGCTGCGTTATTTTTGTTCTTCCTCCTCGTCTTCTACTTTATTTATTTCTCGTCTCTGTTATTGTTGTTATTTTCTTCTTTCTCTTTCTTTTTCTCTTCATTATTTTTGTTATTAGTGTAGTTGCTGTTGTTATTATTTAGTAGTATTATTATTATTATTATTATTAATTATTATTATTATTATTGTTATTACTATTTTTTATTATTGTTTTTTTATTGTTTATTATATTTTTATTATTATTGTTACTATTATTCATTTTCCTTCGTCCTTGTCCTTTCTTTAATCATATTTCCCTTTCCACCTCTCCTCTTCTCTCTCTCTCTCTCTCCTCTCCTCTCTCTCTCTCTCTCTCTCTCTCTCTCTCTCTCTCTCTCTTCTCTCTCTCTCTCTCTCTCTCTCTCTCTCTCTCTCGGCGTCCCACACCCTTGCACACCGTCTCTTGTGCCCCCCCCCCATCCCCTACCTCGTCACTGCTAGTGTTGTTGGTGCTAAAACTGCTGTTGTTTCCTCTGGTGCTTCCTCCTTAGCCGGTGCTTTTCCTGGTGTTCGGTGGTGCTTGGTACTTCCTGGCGCTTGTGCTTCAGTTGGTATTGGTACTAAGAGTGTTCCCGGTATAGTGTGTTGCGTGTGTGTGTGTGTGTGTGTGTGTGTGTGTGTGTGTGTGTGTGTGTGTCTGTTTCCTTTTCCTGCCTTCCTTCCCAAGTGCTAGTTTGTCGATGCTGTTGGTGTTGGTGCTTCCTCCGGCCCTTGCTGTTGGTGTCGCTGCTTCCCCCGGTGCTGCTGGCGCTGCTGCTGGAGGAGGTGGTGGTGCCATCAGGAGCTCCGCCGCGTCTCCCGGCCCCTTTTGTTTTGTCCCTCCGTCGGACGCTCTGCTGGGCCCTTGTGCTTGTGCTCCTTTGTTTTGGCTGGCCCGGGCTTTAGTTGTGTCTGCGGCGACTTTTGTCTTGTGCTGAAGGTTTGTTCTTTGTACCGATGGGCTCCTTGAGCTTTGTCCAAGGGGGGTAGGGTGGGGGTGGGTGGGGTGGTGGGGCTGGGAGGTGGACGGGGGGAAGGGTAGGTAAGGGGGGATGGGAGATGGGGTGACGGGTCGTGGGAGCGGGTTGGGGGAGGGGGGAGGGTGGTAGGGATGCGAAGAAAAGTTTTTGGAAGGGTGAATTTTTTTTTTTCTCTCTCTCTCTCTTGTCTTTTTCATCTACTTCTTTTTTTCTCTCTCTCTCTTTTTTTAAATTCTTCTTCTGTTGTTAATCCTTCCCTTTCTTTTATCTTTCTGATATTCACCTTTCTTTTTTGCTGTCGTGTTCTTATTTCTTTTATTCTTCCTTATTTCTTCCTCTTCGTATTCTTATTTTTTATCTGTTCCTCCTCGTATCTTCGCCTTCGTAGTGTTTGACTCCATCTTGTCTCTCAATTTTTCAGTCTTCTCACTTTATTCCAATTCGTCTACGCACTCATTCATTCATCCATCCTCCTTAATTCCCCCTTCGTTTAACATGTTCTTCGGTTCCTCCATCTTTCTACTACTTTGTCTTCTTCTCATATCTATGTCAGTTCATCTACGCACTCATTCATCCATCTCCTCCTTAATTCCCCTTCGTTTAACATTTTTTCGGTTCCTCCGTCTCCCTCCTACTTTGCTTTCGTCTGCCTTTCTCACCTGAGCTGAACTGCCCAGACAAAGACTTCACACCTGTACACCTTGATACACTTGGCGCACCTGTCGACACTCTGGTCACAGGAAGCGGTTAGGTGAGGTATTTGTTATTACTATTATTATATTTTTTACGTCTTCATTTTTTTGTGTAGATGCTTTTTTTTATATATTGAGTGGTGTGGAACAGTCAATGATAATGGAGTTCGGTGTGAATGTGAGTATAGCGAAGAGAGAGAGGTAGAGAGGCAGAGAAATAGCGAAACAGAGAAGCTGAGAAGCAGAGAGGGCGAGAAACAGAAAGAGAGAGAGAGAGAGAGAGAGAGAGAGAGAGAGAGAGAGAGAGAGAGAAGAGAGAGAGAGAGAGAGAGAGAGAGAGAGAGAGAGAGAGAGAGAGAGAGAGAGAGAGAGAGTAAAAATAAAAGGCTATTTGTTGTTCTGTCTTCTTTTGGGATTTTCCTATTTGCCTCCCTCTCGTATTTACCGAGGTGTTGTGTGTCTTCGTGTAGGTATCATCCAGCCAGACTATATTTGTCCGGCGGGAAGGAAGGTGTGTGTTTGTGTGCACGTATGAAGAGGTAAGGCGGATGGGGGGGGGAGGGAGGGAAGGAGGGGGCTGGGCTTGCTTTTTCAGTGCTGCAGATTTTTTTTCTTTTTTCTTTTTCTTTTTTTTCTCTTTCAAGATGGAGGGGGGGGAGGGAGAAAAGGAAGGGAGGAAAGAAGAGAGATAGAATGATGTAGGGAAGGATGAAGGATGGAGGGAGTTAAAGCAAGACAGACGGACTGATAGAAAGAGGTGGAGAAACACTGGATCGAGTCCCAGCCTTTGTGCCTATCAGGGAAGAAGAGAGAATAAAAAGAATCTTTTCATCTGAGCTGCCTCCTCCCCCTCCCCTTCTCCCCTTCCCCTCCCTCTCCCTCCTCCCTCCTCCCTCTCTCTCCTCCCTCCTCCCTCCTCCTCCTCCCTCCTCCCTCCTCCCTCCTCCCCTCCTCCCGCCGCAGCCGACCACACCCGCGCGACCCCCTCCTTCAGGTGAGCGGAGTTTAAAGTGCCGCAGCCAGGGGAAGGTGGATCGTGTCAGGTGGAAGGTGGAAGGTGGATCGTGTCAGGTGTGTCCCGAGCCGTCCGCGTTACCTGTCCAATTTGTTTATTGTATTTCGTGGCGAGATTAGCGCCGAGGGGGGAGGGGTGGCAGTGAGGGCAAAAGGGGGGAGGGGGCACCGGTCGAAGGTCGCGGCTCGCTCCGAGAATTATAGCGTTGGTTTTTTTTACGAGGCCGTGTCAGACGAGGGTGTATTATGGTTTATAGCACCTCGCGGGCAGTGTGCGTGCGTGCGTGGCGAGCCTCTCCTCCCTGTCTGCCTGCCTGCCTGCCTGCTGCCCCCCACTCGTCTCTCCCTGCTTGCCTGCTTAGGTGGAAAAAAGGGGCGAACCTGGCCTCTCCCTCGCTGCCTGTCGTGCTTGACTTGTGGCCCCGTTAACGGACTGGTTAACGGCCGCGAGACTCGAAGATCTGTTGCTCGAGCGCGCCGTCCTGACTCGCTGCGGCGCTCGCTGACGGATGGCGGCGGCGGCGGCGGCGGCGGGCGTACGGAGAGTGGGCGGGGCTTCGGGTTTCTCGGACGTCGGTGCCCTCGCTCGACACCCGCCGGCTGCGAGGGCCAACGGCGTGGCACTCCGGCCTCTCGCGGCACTATTGATGTACTTCGCCGTTGATGCGCCGTGGCAGCTGCATACCAAGGCAACTATTTCGGGGCCTTCGGTTGATAAGCTGCGCTCGTGAATCTGCTTTTATCTTGTTTAAATCACGCAGGCTTATTACGCGGACTGAAGCGGGGTCGTGGAGGTCCCCATGCAGGTTGGATGTGTTTTTTTTTTATGTGTGTGTGTGTGTGTGTGCGTCTGTCTCAGTCTGATTGTCTGTTTTTATGTCTCTGTGTGTCTGCGTTTTTCTGCATACGTCTGTGTCTGCGTTACGTGTATTCGTGTGAATGTGCGTGTGTGTGTATCTGTCTGTGTGCGTGTCTATGTATCTGTGTTTGAATGCATATCTCCGTGTCTGCGTTGCGTGTATTCGTGTGAATATGCGTGTCTGTGCGGCCGCCCGTTCGCCCGTCCTATAGAGTGCAAGAGCGATCGCAGCGTCGCCTAAGACCCCGGGCATTGATAATGGCTCGCCGGCAGAGTAATGGATGCCCGCCGGGACCTTATGGGCTGCTGTTTCATATACGCCGGATAGCCCGACCTTTTATGCGGCCCTGCTGTTACGTAAGAGATGGTGGGGGAGGGGGGTTAAAGCGTCGTAGATGTGGCACGGAAAGTTTTTAATTTATTTTTATTTATTATTTTTTCGAAATTGTGTGGCGAGAGTATATATATATTCGAGGTTGGTGTAATTGGAAATGGGGTTTTTGCGTAGGTGGAAAATCCGTGGAATAATTGGGATAGTTGGATGAATCGTAATAGGAAAGAAGTGGAGATGAGGATGAACAATAAAGAAAGAGACGGAAACAGTATATAAGAAAAACAGGCCTAAACATTTCCCCATGAAGAAGAGACGATGGGGACCCGACCCACAGTTGGGGGAAGGGGGCGAGGGAAGGGGAGGGGGTGTGATAGGTGGGGACGAGGGAGTGGTGGTTCAAGGATGGGAATAGGGAGGAAAGGGGGGGAGTGATGGGTTGGGGACGAGGGAGGGGAGGGAGAGGTGGTTCGAGGGATGGGGAATAGGGAGAGGGAAGGGGGGGAAGGGGGGTAAGGAGAACCGCGTCCTGAAAAAATGACCGATACACCAACGGAAAATAGAAGTAATATAGCCCTTGGATGCAAGATTTACGCTTGCTTTTGTTCCCTCCAGTTTAGTTATTGAGTGAGCGGCGGGGGGGGAGGGAGGAGGGGGCGGATGGGGTAGGGGGGGACGGGGAGGAATGGATAGAGGAGGAGGAGAGGAGGAGGAGGGATAGAGGGGGGGGCTAGTGGTAGTGGTAGGAGGTCCTGGTGGTGGAAAATGAGGAGGGGGAAGAAGAAGAAGGGGAGACGGAGACGGGGGAAAGTGGGGATGGAAGAGAAGAGGAGGAGGAGGAGGAAAATGAAGAAGAGGAAAAAGGAGAAGAAGTGAGAGAGGGTAATAGGAGGTGGTGGGAGAAGGAGTAAGAAGAGAGGAGAGATTAGAAGAGTAGGAGAAGAGGGGAGCAGAAGATAGTAGGGAGGGGAGAGAGAGAGGGGAAAGAGATAG
Source organism: Penaeus vannamei (assembly GCF_003789085.1). Lineage (NCBI taxonomy): Eukaryota > Metazoa > Arthropoda > Malacostraca > Decapoda > Penaeidae > Penaeus > Penaeus vannamei. Next base: position 396,840 of record NW_020871011.1, on the reverse strand, counting down.
GGGGGAGGGAGCAGAAGATAGTAGGAAGAGAGGGGAAAGAGAGAGATGGGGGGCAGAAGATAGTAGGGAAGGAAAAAGGGGGGGAGACTGGCCTATTGTGGAGTAGATGATGTTTGGGAGAAAAGTAGATGGCTTGTTTTGTTTCGGCTTCGGGAGATTGATTTATTGTTGGGCCGAAATGCTTGTTCCGGCAGATGTACGGGCGGCGTCGGGGTGTGTGGGCGTGAGGGCGTGGGGGGCGGGGGGGGGGGGGGAGAAAGAAAGAGCAAGAAGGGGAAAAAAAAATGAACGTGTGATGGGCGTGTTCAGATTGAAACAAGATGAAGGAGAGATGTCGAATGAAAAGGAGAGAGAGAGAGAGATAGAAGAATAAAGGAGTATTTTTTATTCATGTTTATCCACGAAAGTGAAATAGAGGTACAAAGAGGAATATTCGTGTTGAAATATACATACACTATTTTTTAGATAATATTTTTCCCTCCGCCCACGCTCTCTTATCCCAAAAAAAGAGAAAAAAGAAAGAGAAAATAAATAGAAACACGACTCTCTTATCTCAAAAAAAAAGAAAAAAGAAAAAGAAAGAGAATAAATAGAAACACGATGAAAATAGCCACGATGAGAAAATATGAATAGAGTTTCACGTGCGTTCGCGGACTGTATTTCCCGCCATTACTCTCCCGAAGAAAGCATATTGGGGAAGAAGAAACATAACGCGCGAGGATTGGGGGGCGGGGGTGGGGGGGGGGGGGGGAAATACGTTATTGAAGACGAATAACAGAGCGGGCTATACAAACGGGGAATTGGGGAGAGGGGAGAGGGGAGACGGGGAGAGAGGAGATAGAGGAGAGGGGAGAGGGGTAGGGAGGAGGAGATAGAGGAGAGGGGAGGAGGGGTAGGGAGAAAGGAATAGAGGAGAGGGGAGGAGGGGTAGGGAGAGAGGAGATAGAGGAGAGGGAGGAGGGAGGGAGAGGTGGAGGAGAGGGAGAAGGGGAAGGAGAGGTGGGAAGAGGACGGGAGGAGAGCGGGGAGGAGAGGGGCGAATAGGGGAAGAAGATAGGGGGGTGAGAGAGAAGGGAAAGAGTAAGGAGAGAGTGGGAACGGAGAGGGGAAAGAAGAAGGGGGAGAAGCCGGCGAATGGAAGGGAATTTCGTAGGGAAAGAGGAAGAAGGGGAAAGAGGAATAGAGAGAAAAAAAATATACATATTCTTGAGACATCCAGCGACCCGGCAATAAGAGATATGATGGAGCGGAGCAACACTTCCACGGGCGTGTTAGAGGAACGTTATTTTCGCCCAGGCACTGATAAATATCGTGCTTGTCATACGCCGGCAATGGATGGTCCCGTGTGCGCGAGCGAGAGAGCGCACTCTCTCTCTCTCTCTCTCTCTCTCTCTCTCTCTCTCTCTCTCTCTCTCTTCTCTCTCTCTCTCTCTCTCTCTCTCTCTCTCTCTCTCTCTCTCTTCTCTCTCTCTCTCTCTCTCTCTCTCTCTCTCTCTCTCTCTCTCTCTCCTCTCTCTCTCTTCTTCTCTCTCTCTCTCTCTCCTCTCTCTCTCTCTCTCTCTCTCTCTCTCTCTCTCTTCTCTCTCTCTCTCTCTCCTCTCTCTCTTCTCTCTCTCTCTCTCTCTCTCTCTCTCTCTCTCTCTCTCTCTCTCTCCTCTTTCTCTCTCTTTCTCTCTCTTTCTCTCTCTCTCTCTCTCTCTCTCTCTCTCTCTCTCTCTCTCTCTCTCTCTCTCTCTCTCTCTCTCTCTCTCTCTCTCTCTCTCTCTCTCTCTCTCTCTCTCTCTATCTGTGTCTATCTAGCTATCTATCTCTGTCTCTCTATCTTATTGTGTATGTATGTGTGCGTGCGTGCGCGTGCGTAATGGAATCCCAGTGTTATTATTTTCTATCCATCTTTCTCGTACTTTCCTCTCGCTGGCGCTGAATCCTAAGCAAGCGTCTCGGAGGGAGGAAAAAATCCTTCAACGACGCACGGGAGAAAAATAGTTAGGCTCAGGGTAGCTACTTCCCCTCCCCCCTCCCCCTACCCTCCCCCTCCCCTCTTCCTCCCAAGCCTCCCTCGTCTTCCTCCCAAAGCCTCCGACTCGTCTTCCTATTTATCCCGCTCCTTCCTCCTTTCATCGTTTCTGTGCCCATTTTTACATCTCCCTCTTCCCTTCTTTCCCTTTCCCCCCATCTTTTCCTCCTTCATGCCTTCTTCCCCTACTTCCATCTTCCTTATCCCTTCTCCCCCTACTTCCATCTTCCTTATCCCTTCTTCTCCCCACCCTCCATCCCTTCTACCCTACCACCTTCCCCTCCCTACCCCCTCTGTCTCCCTATCCCCTTTACCCCCACCCTCCATCTCCCCCTTCCCTTCTGCCCCTCCATCTCCCCCACCCTTTTTGCTCTCACCCTCCATCTCCCTACCCACTTTACCTTCCCCTCCCCCCCTCTCCCTCATCTGGTTCTCCCCCCACCCACCCTCACCCTCCATCTCCCTACCCACTTTACCTTCCCCTCCCCAACCCTCTCCCCTCATCTGGTTTTCCCCCACCCTCCACCTCCCTACCCACTTTACCTTCCCCTACCCAAACCCTCTCCCCTCATCTGGTTCTCCCCCACCCTCCATCTCCCTACCCACTTTACCTTCCCCTCCCAAACCCTCTCCCCTCATCTGGTTCTCCCCCACCCCCCCACCCACCCCCACCCCCAAACAAAAAAAGTTGTCAGGAACCCCGACAATGGAGGTGAAGGCTTCCGCTGCCACTTGACAGGGTAATACCTCCAGCAGCCGAACCCCTAGGCTTCTTTCAATTACCCTCGGCCGGCGTCTTAGGCCCTGCGACCTCTCCTCTCCCCTCACTTTTCCCCCTCTCTTCTCGCGCTTTCTTTTTTTCCCTCTCTTTCTCTTACCTCGCTCTTCTTCTTCCCTTGGTCTCTTTTCCTCTGTTTTTTTTCTTCTCGTTTTTCTTATTCCATTGCTCTCTTTTCCTCTCTTTCTTTCTCCTTGTTTTTTTCTTTTCCCATCATCCTCTCCCTTCGCTCTTTCTCTCCTCTCCCCTCACTCTTCCTCTTTCTCTATTTTCTACCCTCTTTCTCTCCCCTCGTTCTCCTTCTTCTTCGCCTCTTGCTTGGTCCCTTCTCTCCTTCTTGTTCCCTTAATTCCTCTTGGATTTTCTTCCATTGTGTATTTATTCTCCTCTCCTCTTTTTGTGTTTTTATATTTTCATGTTTCTTGTACATTTATTTTTTCACCTGCCAACAGATTTATTTTGATAGACGTGCATTTCCATACATGAATATAGTTAGTCTGTATTTTCGTAAATAAATATATATATGTTAGTCTGTATCTTTCTTCTTACATTTTCCCCTTAACTCTCGTTTTCCCCTCTTACCTCCCTCCCCCTCCCTCCCCCTTCGCTCTCAAGACGTTTCGTTTTTTTCCTCTTTCTCCAAAAAGTGTTTTCTCTCTTCATTTCACTCTTGAGAACATCCGCTCATATTTTCTGACTGAACCCTTCGCTTGCTTCACCACCTTTCACTTAGGAGCCAATTCCACTCGCCTAATTCATTCGCTCTCTCCGTTGCGTTTCTCCGTTTTTTTTTTGTTTTCTTTTGATTCTTCTTTTTGTTTTTGTTTTTCTGTTCTTCGTTTTCGTTTTTTTTCGTTTTTTTTTCTCCTTTTTCCTCTTCTTGTTCATTTTCTGTTTCTTCCTCTTCTTATCTTCTTTCTTCTCTTCTCTCCATCTCCCCCTTCTCCTCCTCCTCCTCCTCATCTTCTTGTTCCTCCTCCTCCTCCTCTTCCTCCTTCTCCTCCGCCTCCTCCTCCTCCGACCACATTCCGTTCTTACTTTCTTTCTCGGGTTCTCCACCCTACGTACCTTATTCTCTTTCTTATTTACGGCATTTCACCGGTTTGCTTTCTCTTCCTTCGCTCTTGTTCGTTCGTTCAGCTGTTTCACTCATTTTTTTCGGAGCTTTGGTTAGTTTCAATTTTCTTCGTGTGGTATTCGATGCTTTCAATTTCTCTCTCCTCCTCTCTTTCTGTGTTTTCGTTTTCTGCGTGCTTTATTTTCGGTTTGTCTTCCTCTTCGTTCTCTTTCTAATTCTCTTTCTCTTTCATTTCTCTCTCTTTCTCTCTCTCTCTATCTATCTATCTATCTCTTTCTCTTTATCTCTCTTCTTCTCTATCTCTTTCTCCCTCCTCTATCTCTCTCTCCATCTTCTCCCTTTTCCCTTTTTTCTTCCCTTGTTCTCTCCCTCACCCTCTTTCTCGCCCTCTCCCTTAGTGTAAGCCCGTGTACATGTGTGACTGTTTACAGGATCCATACATCTATTTTGCAATATATATATATATTTTGTTCCTTTATCCGTAATACCATAGAAAGAAAACGTTTTAACATTATTTCTTTTCTTTTCCAGGTATGTTACCGGGAAACATTGTACACCTTGGAGGTAGTGAGTACATACCACGAGGCATAGTTGCATACTTGTCTTGTAAGTGTCAACTCTTGCTTCTCTCTCTATCTGCAAGTCTGTCTGTCTCTTACTGTCTGCTGTCTGTCTCTCATCTGTCTGTCTCTGTCTCTCTCTCTCCTCTCTCTGTCGTCTTCGTCTTCCTCCTCTCTTCTCTCTCCTCTCTCTCTCTCTCTCTCCTTTTCTCTTTTCTCTGTCTCTCTCTCCTCTCTCTCTCATCTCCTCTCTTCTCTCTCTCTCTCTCTCTCTCTCTCTCTCTCTCTCTCTCTCTCTCTATCTCTATCTCTATCATTTCTTTCCTTTCCCCCTCTCTTTCTCTACTCGTTCTTCCTACTTTCTTCTCCCTTTCGTGACCCGCTCCAGATACCCACTTTCATCTCTCCTTTTTTCTGTCTTGGCCTGTTTATTTATTTGATTTCTTTCTCTCCCACGTCTCATTTTCATTTCCGGGCTTTTTCGTTTCTGTAATTAGAAAGAGGAAAAATGTAATGGAAGTTCTGATAAGAAAAAGAAGGGAAGGGGAGCGAGAGAGATGATGAGAGAGAGAGAGAGAGAGAGAGAGAGAGAGAGATGAGAGAGAGAGAAGAGAGAGAGAGAGAGAAGGAGAGAGATACGAGAGAGAGAGAAGAGAGAGAGAGAGAAGAGAAAGAAAGAGAGAAAGATTAACCTTTAGACGGATGGTGCAAGAAGATTGAAGGATTAAAAAGAACGAAAAGAAAAATAAGAATGGAAAAGAAAAATAATAAGAAAAAAAGAATGGAAAAGAAAAATAATAAGAAAAATAGAATGGAAAAGAAAAAGAAGAAGAAAGAGAAGAGTGGAAAAGAAAAAGAAGAAGAAGAAAGAGAAGAATGGAAGAGAAAAAGAAGAAGAATCGAGAAGAAGAATGTCGAATCGACTTGAGAATGAAAGTGATGGTGAAGGTACTTGAAAGAAGTTAAAACCTCGAGAGCTGCAAAAATATCACTGCTCGTAGATGGCAGCGAAGAGGGAAGTGGGAGGGAAGCCATTAAAGGAGGAATAGGAGAAGTGGAAGAAATAACAGGAGGAGAACGGGAAGAAGATGAAAAAAAAGAGTAAAGCAGGGGATGGGAAAAAGGGGAAAGGGGAATAAATCGAAGGAGAGAAAGGATACGGAGATAAAAGAGGAAATGATAAGGAATGATAAATCAGAGCGAAGAGAGGAGGGAGAAAAGGAATAACAAAGTAGGAAACAAAAAGGAATTGAAAAGACAAGACAGAATAAGTGTAAGGAGGAGGAAAGGAAGAAGTGGTAACAAGAGAAGAGAGGGGCAAGGGAAGGAAGGGGAAAGGGGAAAAGAGGGGGGCAGGGGGGCGGGGTGGGGGCAGGTGAAGGCAGCAGTCAGAGGGTGTTTGTTCACATCCAGGATACAGCCTTAAATCTTTAATATAAACTTTGAGCGCAAGTTTTGTCTGGGTTTTTCTTCCTCTGTTTTTTCTCTCTCTTTTTTCGTTTTTTTTTAGCTTAAGATGTTGTGAATGTTTCCTTTATTTTTGTTATATAAAATGTGTTTATATATATAATATATATATATATATATATATATATATATATATATATATATATATATATGCATATAAATGTATACAAAAGATAACATATATATACATATATAAATATATATGCAATATGTAACACACACACGCGCACTTATATATAGATAGATAGACAACAGATAGATAGATAGATAGATAGATAGATAGATATAGATACAGGCATACAAACACACACATACACATACAGATACACATACATATATATACGATATGTATAATGTATATACACTTATATATATATATATATGTATGTATGCATATATATTTATATGTTTGTTTGTTTAAAGGTCTATAAATACACACCGAAACATTGTCAGCCTTCTGTGATGTAGCTGTATATTTAGATACGCGCTGGATATCGGGTAAACATTTACCTGGAATATTAAACTTATTGGTGTTTATACGCGTTCCACCCTTTTAGGGAAATTGCGAAAAAACGGGAAATAAGCAATAAGTTGCTGGTTGTACTAACTTATAACCCATCGCCTCACGCGCGCCCGTGCTCATACTCGGGATTGCCTCGACGCCCAAGGATACACTCGCTTGCACACGCTCATTCAGTCGTATACATACACACACATAGGTACGTATGAATCGGATGTAAGCACGCGCACGCACACGTACACGGACACGCACACGTACACATACACGAACACGCACACGCACGCGACACTCACACGTACACGCACACGCACGCACACGCACACGCACACACACACGCACAAACACACACACACGCACACACACACGTACACGCACACGCACACGCACGCACGCACACACACACAGTCACGAACAATACCTGTCCGTCTGTACTCACTCACGTTCTCTTCCCGTTTTCTTTGCAAGTCTCTAGTTACTTCTCTCCGTCATCCTGTTCACCTATCCTTTATCAAGTGCTCGCCTCCCACTCCTTTATTTTTGGTCTTCTTTTAGCTCCCTTTCGATGTGACTCATGCATCTCTTAAGTGTGTTTTTCCTTCTGCTTCTTCCATCTTTTTCGCCCTTAATGACGTACCGGTTATGCGCCTCCCACGCCGTCGGTGATTGACCTACTCCGCTTGAATTAACCTGTCCTTCCTTCCCACTCTCTTTCTCTCTCTCTCTCTCTCTCTCTCTCTCCTTTCTCTCCTTTCTCTCATTCTTCCTGCTTTCTCTCCTTCCATTTTTTTTTCTTCAGTGGAAATATCTTCATTTCCATTTTTTTCCTTCTGTGAAAATATCATCTTTTTCGTTTTTTTTTTCTTCAGTGGAAATATAATCATTTATAAAAGAATAAAAGGAAGATAAAGATAATAAATGATGGTCTAGAATGCATGATGGAGAGAACGCTGATTACTGCATGACATTGTAGTTAAAGAGAGATGCGTCGACTTTTTGGGTTTTGGGGTGTGGCGGCCCCTTCAAGAGGATGTGCTATTGGCTCCCTTTTGGAATGTGCATTTTGGAGGGGGGAGGGGGGGTTTCCGGGTTTTTATTATTTTTTTATTATTAGTTTTGTGTTGTCTTATTTTCTTGGGTCTTTTTCCCTTTTGACATTTTTATTGTTTTTTTTTTATTTCGTTTTTTTTTCGTTTTTGTTTGTTTCATTCTATATCATTTTTTTTTACATTCATCTGCTCTTCTTATATCTTTTTTTTCTCTTTGATTCATTACGAGATGGAAGAAAAGAAAATCGTGGACGATGGATAAAAATCAATCGCTTTTGTCGCCTTCTCCTTCCTTCGTCCTTTATCCCCGTTCCTTATACACTTTCGTACGTAAATAGAAGACATTGATTTTCTCGAAAGGGAACCGCAACTTCTTCTGTGAATGGACTCGTACTCCGGCCGAAGGTGATGGAAGAGGCGAACACAGAGAGAGGGAAGAGAGGGAGGGAAGGGAGGAAGGGAGGAGAGGGAGGGAGAGGGAGGAGAGGAGGGAAGGGAGAGGGAGAGGAGGGAGAGGAGAGAGAGAATGAGGGTGAGAAAGAGGGAGAACGAGAGAATGAGGTACAGGGAAGACAAGGGGAGAGCGAGGAGAAAGAGCGACAAGGACACCGAAAGAGAGAGAGAGAGGAGAGAGAGAGAGAGAGAAGAGAGAGAGAGAGAGAAGGAGAGAGAGAGAGAGAGAGAGAGAGAGAGAAGAGAGAGAAAGAAAGAAGAGAGGAGAAGAGAAGAGGAGAGAGAGAGAGAGAGAGAGGGAATGCTCGGAAGGTAGAAGGCGCAATTAAAGGCCGATGAAAAACTGGGGGAAAGAAAATGCGCAAAATTAAAGGGGATTGCTTTAGGGCGAGGGAGGAGGAAGAGAGAGAAGAAGAAGAAGAAGAAGAAGAGAAGAAGAAGAAAGAAAGAAGAAGAGAAGGACAAGAAGACAGAAGAAGGAGGAGGGAGAAAATAAAGAGGGAGGGGAGGTGAAGAAGAATTGAGGAGAAGAAGGAGGAGGGGGCGAGGAAAGGAAGGGAAAAGAGATAGCTTAAAAAAAGAAATAAAAAAGGTAGAACCTAAGAAAAAGACGGAGAATTGGTGAAAAATAAAAACAAAATAAAAGGAAAAGCAGAAGAAAATAAAGGCGAAGAGAAAAATAGAAGAAGAAGGATGAAAGTGTAACATGGTTGATTAAAAAAAGGAGGGAAAAAAAAGAATTAATGAGATGTGGGCGTGATGAAGGGAGGCAAGGAGAGGAGGACGTTGCTTATCCATCATGGGCGGAGATGGGTGACACCTGGATGAGATTTAAGAAAGAGAGATGGAGGAAGAAGGGGCGCCAGAAGAGTGTGTGTGTGGGGGCGAGGTTGCTACCCTGTGTGTGGGCGTGAGGTTGTTTCTCTCTCTCTTTTCTCTTTCTCTTTTTGTGTCTCTGGCTTTGTCTCTGTCTGTGCGTGTGTGTGTCTTGTTTTCTCTCCTCTTTCTCTTTTTCTGTGTCTTTGTCTCTTTGTTTTATTCTGTGTATGTTATTTTCTGCATCTACATCTCTGTCTATGTCTATTTTCTGCATCTCCATCTCTGTCTATGTCTGTTTTCTCTCTGCATCTAATCTACATAATCTCTCTCTCTGCATCTTCTCTCTCTCTCTTCTCTCTCTCTCTCTTCTCTCTCTCCTCTCTCTCTCTCTCTCTCTCTCTCTCTCTCTCTCTCTCCCTCCCTCTCTCTCTCTCCCTCTCTCTCTCTCTCTCTCTCTCTCTCTCTCTCTCTCTCTCATTCACTCATTGACTCACTGTTTCTCTCCGGCTCAGACAACGATTCCGGATGTGTCTTTGTGATTGTGGGCGTGGGCGTTTTGCGGGCGTTGTGGGGGGGATGTATATTTATAGCTTGACATTCACACATGATGGGAAATCCGTGAGGTAAGTAAAGCTTTGTTATGTAAGTGTATGTTTGCGCACACGTGTATGTGTAAAAATGGTTTTACATGTAAGCATAAGGATACGTCTTTTTATTTATGTGTGTGTGTTTTTTTTTGTGCGTTTGTTTTTATTTTCCGTGTAGTTTATTTTTTGATGGATGTGTATGTTCGTTTTTTGTGTGTGTGTTTTTTTTTTGCGTGTGCGTCAATTATTAATGGATGTGTATGTCCCGTGTGTACATGTGTCCTATTTTTTTAAGAGGTATACACACGAAGTACCAAAAGTATACTCTTTGATGATGCACATTCCGAAGCACACTGGGTTTACATTCCTCCCATTGGTGTTAGTCTTTGGTTGTTTGTATCAAGTGCGTTTAAGGACATGTTTGCGACGTGTATGTACACATGGAATACACAATCTCTTTATGTAGTGTGTGTGTGTGTGCGTGCGTGCGTTGGTGTGTGGTGTGTGTGTGTTGTGGTGTGTGTGTGTGTGTGTGTGTGTGTGTGTGTGTGTGTGTGTGTGCGTGTGTGTGGTGTGTTGTGTGTGTGCGTGTGTGTGTGTGTGTGCTGTGTTGTGTTTGCTTGTGTTTGTTTGTTTGTTTGTTTGTTTACGTGAGCAGCCGCGCGGATGTGCTTTTCGTATGTACGTTCATGCGAGATGATGTGGCCCCGCCGTGTGTACATAAATAGATTATCGTGTACACGGCAGTCATATGAGTTGCATGTGGATTATTTGTTTATATGCTTTAAAATTGGGGATGTGCTGCATTAAGGTATTTTGGGGTATGTCGTGTTTTACAGAGATTTAGTTGTCCATGTATGGTATTTAAAGATAATAGAATGCGGTCGTTTTAAAGAGTTTTAAGGTAACGTTAAAGGGCATTAAAACAGCGTGTGTGGTTCTCAACGTCTTTTTTTCACGGTCCTTGGCGTTTTTGGGCGTGTGGTTGATGAGAGGTGGGTGGGGCAGGTGTGATGCTCAGGTGCAGTCTAAGGTGTGGTGGCTGTGCCCCTTTAACTACACCGACACATCAATCAATTGGGAGCGTACCTTGTTGGCCTGGGACGTGTTGCTAGTCCATGGAAACGCGCTTCTCCCCCTCCCTCCCCTCCTCCTCCCCTCCTCCTCCTCTGCTCCCTCCTCTACGCCTGAACCCCCCCTCCCTGAAATCCCCCCCTTTTTTTTCTCCAACCTTTCCGAAACCACAACCCGGTTTTCAGGTCTGCCTACACTAGACTCGGCCATTTTCTCTTCTTCTCTCTTTTCTCTCTCTCTCTCTATTTCCTTCTCTTTTCTTCGCATCTTCCAACTCTTCCTCCTCCTTCTCCTCGTCCTCCTCCTCCTCCTTCCCATTCCTCCTCCCTCCTTTTTCTCCACCTCTTCTTCCTTCTCCTCTTCCTCCTCCTCCCTCCCTCAATCCCTCCTCCCCGCCCCGCCCTCTCCCTATCACAAGCTCTCCATCAAGATCATTTACACACACGCCCCCAGCTCCCAGCTCTCTCCATACATCCTGCTTTAAAATAGACACAGGACACAGAAGGGTTGCGCAAAGGCTTAATCATGACGAAAAATCTTGTCACCCCTCAGGTATGAGCACATCAGTGACCGCATGAAACTCTACGGCCAGGCAACCCTCTTTTCAACATGTGCGCTCTCGAACTACAAGGGTTAAATCTAATATGAGTTAGGATGATAGTGATACTTGCTCGTAATATATATATATATATATATATATATATATATATATATATATAATATATATATAGAGAGAGAGAGAGAGAGAGAGAGAGAGAGAGAGAGAGAGAGAGATTATAGATAGATAGATGGATAGATATACTGTATGTGAGTTTATATTAGATTTTTTCTGCGTCATGGGCTCCTCATACTGTTTTCGGCAGGTGTTTTCTCTCTCTCTCTCTCTTCCTCCTCCCTTCCTCCCCGGCCTCCTTCCCTCCCACTCTTCTTCCCTCTTTACCTCCGCCTCCCTTTCCCTCCCCCCCCCCCTCGTCTCTCCCGGGATCAGAATCAGCATCCAGCGCCGCGGGAAGGACCGAGATCCCATTGTCTTACAGCCTCATGCTTACAATCTCTCTCTCTCCTTCCTCCCCTTCCCTCCTCCCTCCCCTTCTCTCCCACCACTTCCCCTCCCATTTTTTCTTTTCCCGCCTTCTCTACCTTCTCTTTCTGTTTTTCCTTCTCTTCACCTCCTCTTCCTCTTCTTTCCTCTGTCTTTCATCTCTTCTTCTTCTTCTTTCCCCTCCTCCTCCTCCTTCTTCTTCCCCCCACCTTCCACCTCCTCCTCCTTCTCTCTCCCTCCTCCTCCTCCCTCCTCTCCTCTCCCTCTTCCCCCCCCCTCCTTTCACCTCCTCCCTCCTCCTCTCCCCTCTTCCCCTCCCTTCCCTCCCCCCTCCTCCCACCTCCTCCCCTCCTCCGCAATCCTCCCCCCCATTCTTTCCCCCTCCTCATTTCTCCTCCTCCTCCTCCTCCTCCTCCTCCCTCCTCAGCACCTTAGGTCAAGTCTTTGTTTCCGCCGGGGAGGGACGTCCAGGGTCGTGACTCCGACTCGTCAGGAACGGCCAATAGGAAGCGGAGGTCCCCCGCGCGTGACCTGCGACCCGGCCCCTCGCGGACTCCTTCGCTTTGCTCCCTGGCGTGTTGTTGTTGTTGTTAAAGTGGTGTTTGTTGTTGTTGTTTATTTTTGTTATTATTATTGTTTTGTTTTTTATTATCATTATTATTATTATTATTATTATTATTATTATTATTATTATTATCATCATCATCATTGTTTTTGTTGTTTTATTATTGTTATTCATTCAGTTTCATCTTAATTTTATCTTCATTTCATATTTGTTGTTATCATTTTGCTCCTTCATTGTCTTCGTCTGACCTGGTGTGGGGTTTCCCTCCTCGCGTTCAGTGATTGTTTTGAATTTCTCTCCGTCTCTGTTTATCTGGCTTTTTCTTAATGATTTTTTTTTTCTCTTATTTCGCCTTTTCATTCTCTCCTTCATAACTGCCTTTTCTATTTCTTTTTTTATCTCTCTCTCTCTCTCTCTCTCTCTCTCTCTCTCTCTCTCTCTCTCTTCTCTCTCTCTCTCTCTCTCTCTCTCTCTCTCTCTCTCTATTTCTCTTTCTCTATATATATATTTTCTCTGTCTCTCTCTCCCTCCCTCTCCCTAATTTTCTCTCCCTCTCGCGTGCACTTCGCAGCTCCCTTTCTCTCCCATCCCCAATCCCTCTTTCTCTCTCTCCCTCTCTTTTCTCTCTTCCTCCCTCTCCTGCCCTGCCAATGGGCCCCCTCCCCCAACCCCTGCCACTTCTCCACTATGATAATCCCGTTAACATTCACCGGGGTTCTATTTCTGTTCTCGTGTTTGTTCATTTTTTCGAATCCAGTGCATGTACGTGTAGGCTAGGGAGTGCTTTTTAGGGGGGTTCTCTCTCTCTCTCTTTCTTCTCTTTCTTCTTCTCTCTTCTGTCTTCTTTCTCTCTCACTGTCTCTGTGTCTCTGTCTCTGTCTGTCTCTGTCTGTCTCTCTCTCTCTCCTCTCTCTCTCTCTCTCCTCTCTCTCGTCTCTCTCTCTCTCTCTCTCTCTCTCTCTCTCTCTCTCTCTCTCTCTCTCTCTCTCTCTCTCTCTCTCTCTCTCTCTCTCTCTCTCCTCTCTCTCTCTCTCTCCTCTCTCTCTCTCTCCTCTCTCTGTCTCTCTCTCTCCTCTCTCTCTCTCTCTCTCTCTCTCTCTCTCTCTCTCTCTCTCCCTCTCCTCCCTCCCTCCCTCTCCTCTCCTCCCTCCCTCCCTCCCTCCTCCCTCCCTCCCCCTCCTCTCTCTCTCTCTCTCTCCTCCTCTCTCTCTCTCTCTCTCTCTCTCTCTCTCCTCTCCTCTCTCTCTCTCTCTCTCTCTCTCTCTCTCTTCTCTCTCTCTCTCATTCTTTCCTTTAGCAATCTCTAGCGGGGGAATATTTGATAAACATATCTGTACTCTGTTACTCCTGACGTTAAGTGAGAATAGGAATAAAGCGATATAATTTTCATTCATATTTTATTGTTGCTGCTGCGGGAGGCTGTCGTTTCAGAACACAGGTTGTAAAGAATGATATGTTGTGTTCAGGGTTATGAAAACAAAAAATAACAACGGGGACTTTCATCGTTGGTTGTGACTGTATACATCGCGTGTGGGGAGAGATGTGACCGTGGCTGTTTTTAGTATCGTTGTTACTGTGGGTTTTATTATCGCTTGATTATTATTAGTTTTATTATTGTTGTCATCGTTGTGCATTGTGATTGTTCCTGTTAAACTATGTGCTTAATAAGATTATCTGATTGAGAATATTTGGAGCGAAAATCCAAACATGATCAGGTGACGCCAGATGACTTCGTTCTCTCGGCGGCGTCTTGGGTCGAGCGTCGGGCGCCGCCCCCGGGGAACGGTGGGCGGCCGCCTGAAGCCCTCCAGATTACAAGGCGGAGGTCCTGCTCGCTCGATATTCAATTTGGGTGTCAAGAAGAAGCTTTGGGCGGCCGGGACTAATGACCAGCCGCCCTCCGCCACTGCTGGAAGTCGTTAGCACTTTCGGAAAAGAAAAGGGATAAAAAACGGAGCTAAAAAAGTTCCTCTTTAAAGTTTTATGTATTTTGAAGGGCTGGGAACTGAATAGTGGCCGCGGCCATTAATGGCTGGGTGTTCGCATGCGCACGCGCGTGTGAGGTCTGAGTCACGCACTCTTACACACTCACACGCACACAAACTCTTCTCTCTCTCTCCTCTCTCCTCCTCTCTCTCTCTCCTCTCTCTCTTCTCTCTCTCTCTTCTCTCTCTCTCTCTCTCTCTCTCTCTCTCTCCTCTCTCTCTCACACACACACACACACTACACACACACACACACACACACACACACACACACACACACACACACACACACACACACACACACACACACACACACGCGCACACAGCTCCTTGTTGCCCGCCAGACTGCGAGTTCAGGTGGTCTGGAGTGTTGGCTGTCGCGGTGATGGTTCTGTTGAGTGGTTAGCAGTCCAGTGGATGCAGAACTCACGAGTAAACGGCAGGTCATACAGACGGGGCTTTGTCATGTGGCAGGGGAATCTTGGCGGTTGGCCCCCGCGCGACGCACGCTGCGGTGGTAAAATTGCTGTGTGTCCAAGCGGTCGCGATAATGGCTGTACCTGTTGACTCCGTTGGGTTAGTCTGTTTTTTGTGGTTTTTTTTTATCCTTTTTCCTCTTTTTCTGATCTATTTTCGGTTCTTCATGTATATGATTGTTCTATTGTTCTGTATGGCTATGTTTTTGATTATTTGGATTGTAATATATATATTTTTATTAATTCTTTCTCTCTCCTTTCGTTCTGTTTCGTTATTTCATTGTCGAATTTTCTTTCGTCTACGTCCAGTTATCTATTTTAATCGGATTCCGTTGTTTATTTATTTTTTTTCTCTTGTTTTTTTCTTGCAAATTTGGTTAAAGATTACGTTGTCTTTTTCTCCCGTTTGTCTGTATCTTCCCCTAATTACTCGAAAAATTGTTGTGTGGTTTTGTGAATTTGTTTTCGGTGTTTATGCCAATTTTTCGTCGCCGTTCAAATTAACTCCTTGGCTTCCTTCCAAATGTTTTTTCATCATTCTGTATTCGTTCGCTTATCCTCCCTTTTTTTTTTTTGCTTCTTCAATTTTTTTCTCTCCATTTTTCGACTATTCTTGCTTTTTTTTATTTTTTAGCATTCTCTTTTTTCCACCCTCCCCCTCTTCTCCTCTTGTTCTTCTTTATCTTCTTATCTATTCTACTTTTTCTTCCTTTTTTTTCTTTCCTTTTTCTTTTTCCTTACTGTCTGCCTCGTCACCTTGTTCCTCCACCACCTCCTTCATCTCTCTCTCCCTGCTCCCCTTTTTCAGGCCCCCCCCCCCCGCTTCCCTCTCCATCTTCCCTTACCTCTCCTCCTTCTTTTCTCCTCTACCTATCCCCTCGCTTTCCCTTCGTTCCCCTTAACCTCCCTTCCTTCTTCCTTACCCCCCCCCCATCTCTGCTTTACCCCCCCCCTCTCCTTTTACTCCCCACTCCCCATCCCATTACCGCACTTCTCCCCCCTTCTCCTTTTTACTCCCCACCCCACCATTTTACCTCTCCCCCCTTCTCTTTACTCCGCCACTCCCACCCATACCTCTTCCCCCCCACCTCCCCTCTTCCCCAGAATAGCACGTGGTCACCTCCCCTTTTTCCGGCGGTTTGGAATATCTTTACGTTTTTCATGTCGTTCTCCACCGTTCCCATTGCCTGTTACCGTCTCTACGATAGCACTAGATACGATCTGATGGGCAGTCACGTGACCCTATAAGTATTGTTCCTGCCAGAGTCCCTATTTTGTGAATTATGGGAAGATGGTGAAGATTCTATGGTTGGTGGTGGGTTGAATGATGGGAAGAGAGGTAGGGTGATGGTGAGAGGCTTTGTGGGGTTCTTGGGAAGTTGTGTGTAGCAGGTATTTAGGTAATTGATGGTGAGTTGATGATGAAGAGTGAATTGATGGCATGGGAGATGAGGGAGTAGCAAATTTTGGTTGTTGATTGAGGAAGAGTCGGAGAATGGGAAGATGAGGAGAAGACCAGGGAAGGGGGATTAGGATATGGGAAAGAGGAAGTATGGGATGGTTGATGAGGCTTGTGGGATTTGGAGAAAGTGTGAAGACAGGTATTGATGGTGGATGATTGATGAGGAAGATGCGTAAGTGGTTGGTGACGAGGAAGTGGTAGGCATGGATAGTGAGAGGCGTTTATTTATAGAAAGGCG
>NW_020871011.1:368173-375673 GCF_003789085.1 Penaeus vannamei | reverse complement strand
CAACAGCAATGATAATAATAATGATTAGAATGATGATAATAATAATATCAATAACAAAATGATGATAATAATAATATCAATAACGATAATGATAATGATGATAATGATGATACTAATGATAACGATAATAACTATAATGATAAAAACAACAACAACAACAATGATAATAATAATGATAGTAGTAATAACAACAACAGGAACAACAACAACAATTATTATTATCATGAATAATGAAAATAATAACAATAACATAAAGACAACAACAGTGATAAAAATATACTTTTTATCTAACGAGCAAAATTTAACCACAAAAGGATACATCAATTCACAAGCCATTGCAGACCACACAAACCTTGACAAATAATGATATACATGAACAGAAGTTACCATCAGCTGATATCACTCATAATCGACCTCATGCCATAATGAACACTCATAATCACACATTAACTCTGAACGACCCAAGTATACCAAGTATATATTCCGAGGACGACATTATCCGGCGAATTACGTAAATAGGATACCGGTCTATTGTGTAAGAATAACAGTAAAATCGACGTATTATTATTATCATCTTTTTTATCTTTTTTTTTTACGTTTCCGGATTCCGAGGGAAATACTTCGAAGATTGCTCTGAATTTTAAGATAATATAATAACGCTATCAAGGTGATTAATGATAGAAATTATCATATTAAGGCTGGATTATGATGAAAGGGTTAAGATGATAACGAAAGTGCTACAAAAAAGGATTTCAATAATAAGGTTATGATGTTAACGGCAATGATGATGATAATAATGTTGATAATAGTGATAAAATGATAATAAGTCATAATAATATAATAATATTGATAATAATGATGAAAAAATACAACAGCAAACAACAATAGTGAAAACAATTATAAAAATGATAATAATAGTAATTACGATAATAACAATATAACATATTATAATGAGGAATTGGTAATACAATAATAAATAATGATAATGATAATAAATAATGATAACATTTTAGATGATAACCATAATGATAATGATGATAGGTATAGAGAGTTATGATAGTAAAAAATGTAAATAGTAATTACATGAATTAAGGAAATTACTGATAATAATGATTATAATGAAAGAATAATTTTTGAAATTAACAATGTTTACAAAAAATAGTAAAGATGATAATTATAACAATGACAGTATAATGATATGATGATATATTATTCTTCTTATGATATCTTTTCTATAATTACTATTTAACATTATTGTTTTTGTTATTTTAATTATCATTATTTAGTGTTATAAATTAAATTATCATTATTATTATAATTGATATTATAATTATTAATTTTATTGTTATTATTATTATTATTAT
This sequence comes from Penaeus vannamei, assembly GCF_003789085.1. Classification (NCBI taxonomy): domain Eukaryota; kingdom Metazoa; phylum Arthropoda; class Malacostraca; order Decapoda; family Penaeidae; genus Penaeus; species Penaeus vannamei. The sequence goes on along the minus strand of NW_020871011.1, from coordinate 374,309 downwards.
ATCATTATCATTATCATATTATATTTATTATTCTATTATCTCCATATTATTCTTATCAATGTTATTAATGATCATTGTTTATTATTATTTTTATCAACATTAATCATTTTGTTATTATCATTAGTGCTACATTATTATTATCATAACTATCATAATCATTACCATTATTACTATTCATATCATTGTGAATATCTTCAACACAACTATTTTCATTATCAACATTATCCATATCCTCATTATTAATATTATTATAACCATTGTTTCATTATTGTTATAACTGTTGCTAGACACGACATATTTATGCTAAATATTCATTATTCATTTCCACTTACTAATAGATATTAGTATCATTTACTTTATTATTATTACTTATTTTACTTACTAGATTGCAATTGTTTTTTCAGTCTGACATATTAAAGACAAAATAATTGTCCTTGTCTTTGTTTTTGTTTTATAATCATTAATTTTGTTATTGTATGTTTAGTTTTATTTCTTTAGTTTTTCATTGTTTGTTTATATGTTTGTTTTGTGATAATGGTAATAAATTATTTTCTTATTTGTTATTTTCATAACCAATTCATCTTTATATTTTTATCATTTATTCGTTATCCGATTTTTAATCAATGAAAACTAAAAGAAAGAAAGAAAAGAAAGAAAATGAATATGTATATTGACGAGAGACTACTGTAATTTTTTTCTTTTTTTCTTCCTTTCTTTCTTCCTCTTCTCTCTCTCTCTCTCTCTCTCTCTCTCTCTCTTTCTCTCTATCCCTCCTCCCTCCCTCCTTTCCCTCTCTCTTCTCTCTCCCTCTTCCTCTCTCTTTCTTTCCCTCTTCTCTCGTCTCATCCTCCTCTCTCCTTCCTCTCCCTCCTCCTCCCTCCCCTCCCTCTCTCTCTCTCTCTCTCTCCCTCGTTTAATCAATTTTTCTTCTTCGTCTCTTTAATCATCATCCCCAGTATTTCGAAACATTGGCGTGCCTGTTTTCATCATTTTCTACCTCGACGCGAGCACAAAGTACTTGGTAATGTTGCAATGTTGATGTCGCGGCGGAGAAGGAGGCCTTGGGGATGGGGGGTGGGGGTGGGGAAGGGGTGGTGTAGGTTGCGAAAGGCACGCTGGCATTTCCTGGGCTTGCATGCGTGTTTGTCTATCTCCTTTTTTTCTGTCTTTTTTTTTCTTTCCTCCCCTCGGTTCTTTTTTTTTTTGGTTTATTATTGTTATTTTTTCCTTCTGTTTTTTTTTTGTTTTTTTTTTTTTGTTTGCTTTCTTTCTCTTTTTTATTTATTAAGTAATAGCTCTGTTTGTCTGTCCTGTCTATCCGTATGTTTTTCTGTTCTCAGTCTTCTCTCTCTCTCTCTCTCTCTCTCTCTCTCCTCCTCTCTCTCTCCCACTATCTCTCCTCCTACCTCCTTCTCACCCTCCCACCCCTCTCTCTCCTCTCTCTCTTCTTCTCTCTCTCTCTCTCTCTCTCCTCTCTCTCTCTCTCTCTCTCTCTCTCTCTCTCTCTCTCTCTCTCTCTCTCTCTCTCTCTCTCTTCTCTCTCTCTCTCTCTCTCTCTCTCTCTCTCTCTCTCTCTCTCTCTATCTCTCTCTCTTCTCTTCTCCTCTATCTGTCTCTTTCTCTATATCTACGCAGTCTGTCAGTTACTCTACCTATCTACTTCTCTCTCATCAACCATCAACTCTTCTCTATCAGCTCTATCTGTCTATCTAATCTCAACCTATCAATCTATCAATCTATCTATCAATCTATCAATCTATCAATCAATTCCAATCTATCAATCTATCAATCAATCTATCTAATCTATTCTAATCTATCAATCTATCTATCTAATCTCTATCTCAATCTATCTATCAATCTATCAATCAAATCTATCAATCAAATCATCTATCTAATCAATCTAATCTATCAATCGATCTATCAACTTATCTATTCAATCTATATATCAATCAATCATCAATCTATCTATCCATCAATCAATCCATCAATCCATCTATCCGACAGTAATTATTCCATCCCCATAGACTAGCGACGGAGATAAAAGACCCCGTTAAACGGATTCCTGCCTCGACAAGGGAGACGAAACCCTCTTAAGGAAGATTAAGACGATAGCATCAGATCCTGAGGAGGAAACCGGGAGATGGCGGCACCGGGAGCGACTCCTGGAAAGCAACGTCCGTCTTGGGAGCGGCTGAGAGGAGCGAAGAGTAATTCCAGGAAGGTCAATAAAGGTGGGAGAGACGAGAGAGGAGAAGAATTGGGGATAAGCTGATGACGATGTGGGGTTTGGGGTGTTTTTTTGCTTTCGGGGTTTGTGTTCTGTTTTTATTGTTGTTCTTAATATTATCATTGTTATTATTATTATTATTATTATTATCATTATTATTAATATCATTATTATTATTATCATCATTATTGTTATTACTATTCTTTTCTTGCTTGCTTGCTTGCTTTTCTCTCTCTCCTATGTATATATATATATATATATATATATATATATATATTATATATATATATATAGGGAATACACACACACACACAACACACACACACGGACACACACACACGAGCACACACACACACACACACACACGCACACACACATCCACGCCACCCTCCCCACAGCCCCATCCTACTATCTCTCAAGGCAGTTGGATAAAAAAAAGTGTCCGAAGCGACCCAGCAACACATCCGCCCCAAACACAGGCCAAGTGGCATCCTATCCACTTGGGATTCGGGGGAGATAAATCCTATCAGCTTTATGGGACGTCTTGATCTGGCTTCGTAGGAACAGCCACGTGTTTTGGGGGGGGGAGGGAGAGAAAGGGGGGAGGGGGGAGGGGGAAGGGGAGAGGGTGGGGAAGAGGGGGGGAGGGGGGGGAGGGGGGGAGGAGAAAGGTAGGGAGGGAGAGGAGAGGATGGGGTAGAGGAGGTAGAGGGATGGAGTAATAGGGAGGGGGAGGAGGGGGGGAGGAAAAGGGAGGGAAAGGCGGGGAGGGGGGAGGGAGGGAGAGGTGGAGAGGAAGGGGGGTAGGGAGGAAGAGGAGAGGATGGGTAAGAGAGGGGTAAGGGAGAGGGAGGTAGGGAAGGGGGTGGGAAGAGGGAGGGAGGAGGTGAGGGAAGGTGGTGGGGGTGAGGGAGGAGAGGTGAAGGATAGGGAGGGAGGGGAGAAGGGAGGGAGAGTGTGAAGGATAGGGAGAGGAAGGAGGGGGAAGAGGAGGTGAGGGTGAGGTAGGGGAGGTGAGGGAGTGGGAGAGGGAGGGAGAGGTGAGGGAGAGGGAAGAGGAGGAGGAGGAGGAAGAGGATGAGTAAGGGGAGGTGAGGGATAGGGAGAGGATGAGGAGGAGGAGGAAGAGGATGAGTAAGAGGGAGGATGAGATGAGGGTGAGGGAGGGAGAGGGAGGGGGAGGTGAGGGAGCAGCAAGAGTAGATTCCAATCCCCTTCCCTTCTTTTCCTTTCATCCTTTTCCTGCGAAGGGAGACAAAGAACAATCAATATAACATATTATATAATATATAATATAATATAATATATAATATAATATAATAATATAATATATAATCAATATAACAATCAATATAACAAAGAACAATCAAGGAAGAGGAGATAAGTAAAGAGAATCTGATAAAGCAGAAGAACGAATGAAAAAGGAGAGAAGAAAGAAACGAAAATGTTGACCGCCTCATGGACGCGGGGAAACGAAGAGGAGTAAGAGGAGAAGAAGAAGGAAAAGAAAGAGGAGAAGGAGGAAGAGGAAAAAAGAACAAAAAGAAGAAGGAGGAGGAGGAGGAGAAGAAGAAGGAGAAGGAAGAGGAGGATGAGGAGGCGAAGAAGAAGGAGAAGAGAAAGAGGGAGGAGGAGAAGAAAGAGAGGGTAAGGAAAAGAGATGAAGAAGGAGAATGGAGGAGGAGGAAGAGAAAGAGAAGGAGAAGAAAGAAGGAGAATGAGAGGAGGGAAGAGAAAGAGAAGGAGAATGAGGAGGAGGAAGAGAAAGAGACGGAGAAGAAGAAGGAGAATGAGGAGGAGGAGGAGAAAGAGAAGAAGGAGAGGAAGAAAAAGAGGAGGAGTTGGAGGAGACGTGAGAAGCCTAGCAACAAGTGGGTCTCGATCCCTTCCAATCAGGTGATTCAGCAAAGTGTCTTCGAAGATGGCCATGAAGACGCCGCCGATTTGGGAAACATTCTTGTATTCTCTCTCTCTATCTATCTATCTCTCTCTCTCTCTCTCTTATCTGTCTGTCTGTCTTCTCGTTTATCTCTCTCTTTCTCTTTCACTCTCTCTCTCTCGCTCTCTCTCTCTCTCTCTGTCTGTCTATCTCTCGCTCTCTCTCTCTCTCTCTCATCTATCTATCTCTTTCTCTCTCTTGGTCTCTATTTCTCTCTATCTTTCTCTCTCTGTCTCTGTATATCTCTCTCTCTCTGTATCTCTCTCTCTCTCTCTCTCTCTCTCTATCTATCTATCTATCTATCTATCTCCGCTCTCTCTCTTGGTCTTTCATTCTCTCTCTTCTTCTCCCTCTTCTATCTATACTATCTATCTATCTCTCGCTCTCTCTCTTTGCGTCTTTCATTCTTCTCTCTCTATCTATCTATTCATCTATCTATCTATCTCTCGCTCTCTCTCTTGGTCTTTCATTCTCTCTCTCTCTCTCTATCTATCTATCTATCTCTCGCTCTCTCTCTTGGTCTTTCATTCTCTCTCTCTCTCTCTCTCTCTCTCTCTCTTCTCTCTCTCTCTCTCTCTCTCTCTCTCTCTCTCTCTCTCTCTCTCTCTCTCTCTCTCTCTCTCTCTCACCTCTCTCTCCTCTCCCTCCCTCCCTCCCTCTAATAAACATTCTCTCAATTTGTTTTCTTCTTCTCGTTCTTTCTCTCTCTCTCTGCCTTTGTTCTTCTAATCTTTCGATATAATGAGTTGATAAAAGTATGTTTCCTATCGCTTGTCCGCGAGATGTTATATGCTAATGATGACAGTAAGTGTATAAAATCGAAGAAATATGATCAGTTTTGTGGGACTTCGGTTCTGGGTCGGACAGTCGGGGAGGAATTAAAAATGTCAAGGAAGACGATTGAAGAATTTCTGATGTTGGATTCGTTTTTTTTTTTTTTTTTTTTTTTTTGAGAAAGCGAGGAAGAGGGGAGAGGAGAGAGAGGGAGAGAGGGGGGGAAGAGGGGGAGAGAGGGGGAAGAGGGGAGAGAGGGGGGAGAGGAGAGAGAGAGAGAGAGAGAGAGGTACCGCTCGAGAGAGAGCAGACCGAGAGAGGAGAAGAAATAATACGAAGAATGTCTCCCAAAATCTAGAGAAATGCAGACAGACAAACAAACAGACAGAAGGGGAAGGAACATAAAAAAAAAAAATGACTGACAGACCACAAGAGAAACAAAGACGGAAAAAGAAAAACAGACAAAGAAAAGGAAAGTTAGAAGACGCCAAGAAAGGATTATCATTTGAGAACAATAAATCTCCTTTTTAATAACAAAGCAGAATGATATATTCATCTCAGGCACAAAGATAGAGCAGGAGAATCCGTGGAACAGTAAGAGTACATCTTCCAGGCAGAATATCTCTCTCTTGTTCTTAGAAACACACTAGAAACACCATATACACACTCACACACACAACACCAACACAATTATATGTATGTATATATATATATATATATTATATATATATATATATATAATTATATATAATATATATATAATATATATTATATATATATATATGTCTTTAGTGTATAGATACATATATATATATACATTGTTGTTATTATTATTATTATCATCCATCATTAATCATATCATTATCATATCATATCATTAATCTATCAGCATTATCATTTCTATTCTTATTATCATTATGATTATCAGTGCTATTACTATTATCATCATTATTACTATGATTATTGTCATCATCATTCTTACCATTATTAGCATTATAATGATTTAATATTTTCACAAATTAATGCCTATAATCATCCTTATTTTATATTTCCTTACCGTTATTATTATCATTTTTATCTTTTTCATTATCTTCCTCTTTTGCTGCTTCTGTTTTTGTTTTTTATTGATTATTCTTATCCTCAAAATACTTTAATTCTTCTTTCTTTTTCACAATCATGTTGCTCATTATTACCAT
>NW_020871011.1:333173-345673 GCF_003789085.1 Penaeus vannamei | reverse complement strand
TTTCTTTTGAACAAACACCATTTTCTGCTGAACAAATTCCCGATTAATATTTCAAGGCGACCCGGGCGAGATAAGTACGGTGCGGGCTTGATCGATGCCTTAATAAATAATCGGCGATGTGCGAGATCCCGAGCGATAAATCAGGGCGAACGGCGAGGGAAATCGGGCGTCCTCCGACAGCCGACGAGAACGCAACCCGTATTTAACGTCGGAGTCAATCGCGCTTTCCGGGGAAGCATCTGCAATAACTAATAAGAATCGAACGGCAGAGAGATGTGTATTCGATAGCGAGAATGGCCAATAAAGTATACGAGAGCGAGTAAAGAATGGCTACTGTGTGTGTGTGTGTCCGTCTATTCGGCCGACAAATCACCCGAGACGCTCGTGGCAGAGATGTAAATATATATATATCCGGGTTGTAAAGCGGCCTAAGAGATTGCAGGTGAGTCACCAGTACATTCAAATCTCTCTCTTCTCTCTCCCCTCTCCCTCTCCTCTCCTCCCTCCCTCCTCCCTCCTCCCCCTCCCTCCCTCCCTCCTCCCTCCCCTCCACCCCACCCCTGCTGTTTATTATTATTATATTTTTTTCTCTCTCGCCCTCAACAATTGATACATCATTGATAATGCATTATTTACACGATATTTATGGAGGTCAGACGGAAGCTATTTGGTGTGGGAGGAGGGGGGAGGAAGGAGGGGAAGGGAGGGGAAAGGAGGGGAGGGGAGGGGGGAGGGGGAGGGCGTGTTATTGAGTGATCACACGCAATTCGAGAGTCTGATAACGACTCCTGCTTTTGTAAGACATCGCCGGGTAATGCCTTATACCCGACGGGAACATTTGCGTGGAAGTTCGAGGCGATCGTGTCCTTCTCTGACACCCCTCCCCCTGTCCCTCTCTCTCCCTACCCCCTCTCTCCTCCCCCCCCCCACCCACTCCCCTCTCCTCTCTCCCTACCCCCCTCTAACTCTCTCTCCCTCACCCCTCTATAAACCTCTCCTTCCCCTCCCCACCACCTCTCTCTCCCTCTCTCTTCCCTACCCCCTCTCTATAACCTCTCTCCCCCACTTACCCCTTCTCTAACTCTACCTCCCCGCCCCCCTCCCCCTCCCTCTCTCTCCCTACCCCCTTCTCTAACTCTCTCCCTACCCCCACTCACCTCTCTCCCGCCCACCACCCTCTCTCTAACCCTCCTACCCCCCTCTCTAACTCTCCTTCCCCTCCCGCGCCTCCTCTCTTCCTCGGCCGCCAATTCTCATTCTTCTTTCTGGTTCTGACTTTTCACCCCTCTTTATTTGGCCCTCTTGTCCCTTTCTTTATTTTTTCTCTTTTTTTCTCTTTGCCTCTCTCCTTTTCTATCTCCCCTCTCTTCCCTCTTCTGCCTCCATTTCATCCCCTTTCCTTTCTCCATCGCCTTTCCTTTTCTCCCCTTTCCTCACCAATCCTTTTTCTCCCTCTTCTTCCAATCACCTCCTCCCTCCCTCCTTCACTGTCTATAATCCTTTCCTTCTCGTTATATTCTCCTCTCCCACTTTCCCTCTTCTTCCATCATTCTCCCCCCTTTCGCTCCATCATTCCCCCTTCCCTTTTTTCCTCCTTACCCTCCCTCTCTCTTCTTCTTCATTCGCCTTTTCCCTCTCTTCTCCCATGCCTTATCTCCCTTTCTTTCCATCACACCCTCTCTCTTTCTTCTTCTTCCATCATTCCTTCTCTTTCTTTTTCTCTTCCATCTCTCGTCCGTACCTCTCCCTTTACTCTTTCTATTATTTACATCTCTCTCTTTCTCTCCCTATTCACCCATCTCCTACCTTCATCACCCTTTTCTTCCTTTTCCACACCCGTTTCCTCCTTCCCTTTCTCCCTTCTTCCCCTTTTCCTTCCTTCCTTCTCTCCCTCTGTCATTCATCAACCCTTTCCCCCCTTTCCCTCTCCTTCCTCCCTCATCCTCTCCTCCCCCTTCACCTTCAGTCCTCTCCTTCCCCCCCGTTTCCCCCTTTCCCCTCTCCTTCTTCCTTCCCTCCGCCCCTTCTTCCCCCTCCACCCCTCTCCTTCTCTCTTCCCCCTTCCCTCAATCTCCTCTCCCCCCTTCCTCCCCCTTCCCCCTCCCCTTCCCCCTCCTTCTCTCCCCCTTCCCCTATTCCCCCTCTCCCCTCTCCCCCCATTCCCCCTTCCCCCCCTCTCCCCTCACCCTCTCCCCCTTCCCTTCCCCCCCTTCCCTCTCTCCCTCTCCCCCCTTCCCCTCTCCCTCTCCCCTCATCCCCCCTTCCCCCTCTCCCCCCCCTCCTCCCCTTCCCCCTTCCCCCCTATTCCGAAGTCACCAAAGCAAGCGGTATTCAAAGGCCAAGGAATCACACACAAACACAACGCTGGAGTTGAGATTGATGGCATCGGGTTTATTGAAGCGAGTGCCACTGTAACGCCCCGAGGGGGTGAGGCGGGGGGGGAGGGAAGGAGGGGTGAGGGAGGGGGAGAGGGGGGAGGGGGTGAGGGGGTGGGGAGGGGAAGGAGGAGAGTGGAGGAGGAGGTGAGGGAGAAGGGAGGGAGGGAGGGAGGGAGGGAGTGGAAAGGGGTAAGGAGGAGGAATGGAGGGAAGTGGAGTGGAAGGGAGGGGGAGAGGGAATGGGAGGGTAGGAGGGAGGAGGAGAGGGAATGGAGGGTTAGGAGGGAGGAGAGCGAGTGAGGGAGGGTGAGGGAGGAAGAGGAGGAGAGGGAAAGTGTAAGGAAGGGAAGAGGAAGAGGAGAGGAGGGTGAGGGAGGGAGGAGACGGAGGGAGTGGGAGGGGTAAGGGAAGGAAGGAGGAGGAGGGGGAAGGGGTAGGAAAGGGTGAGAGAGAGAAGGAAGAGAAGAGGGAAGAGGGAGGGATCGGAAGGGGTGATGGAGAAAAAAATAATAATAAAAGGGAGAAAGAAGAAAGAAGAGAAGAGAGAAAAAAAGAAACAATAAATAGAAAAGGGGAAGAGGTGCCCCCCAAAAATAAATAAATAAATAAATAAAAGAAGAAAAGTAAATAAAAGCAGAGTCCACGAGACGGCAGCTAGGTTTGGGGTTGTCTCCTGTGTTCGGTTGAGGTGTCAGACTTTTTCTCTTTTTCTCTTTGTGTGGTTTCATTTAACTTGGTTGAGTCGTTTTTTTTTCTCTTTTTTTTTTACGTCGCTGTTATTATGTTTTCTTTTACGTTTTTATTTTTTTACCTCTCTCAATCGCTGGCTCGCTTGATTTTATTTTTTTTCTCTCTCTCTTTCTTTCGGTATTGCTCTCTTTCTCTTTCTTTCTTTCTCGAAAGTGCGCTCTCTATCTTTCTCTTATTAATGTTCTCTCTCCATCTCTCGATATTGCTCTTTCTCTCTCTCGATATCTCTTCTCTCTCTCTCTCTCTCTCCTCTCTCTCTCTCTCTTCTCTCTCTCTCTCTCATCTCTCTCTCTCTCTCTCTCTCTCTCTCTCTCTCTTCTCTCTCTCTCTCTCTCTCTCTCTCTCTCTCTCTCTCTTCTCTCTTTCTCTTCTCTCTCTCTCTCTCTTCTCTCTCTCTCCTCTCCTCTTCCTCTCTTCTCTCTCTCTCTCTCTCTCTCTCTCTCCTCTCTCTCTCTTCTTCTTTCCTTTTCCTTTTCTTCTTCTTCTTCTTCTTTCTTTTCTCTTTTCCCTCTCTCTCTTCTCTCTCTCTCTTCTCTGCTCGCATCAGTCTTTCACCTATCTGTTCATTACTATTGTTATTATTGTTATTATTTTCGTAATTTATTGCTTGTTAGTTGTTGTTATTGTTATCGTTATTTCTAGAGTTATTGCTGTTATCGTTGTCATCACCATCATCATAATGATCATTATCATCACTATTTGTACTTGTAGCAGTGATGATGATATTATAGCATCATATAACTTTCATTGTTGTTGTTATTGTGGTTATTATTAATTAAGCTTCTATATAATTAGTTATTGGTAGGATTGAATAATAAAAACTGCCATTCTAGAGACACGTTAAATATTCATTAGCATTATAATAATGACAACTGGAAAAACATTAAATGAATTTATGGTTCAATTTAAATGATATAAGAAGGGAGATATGAGCCATAAAGGACATAATTATTGCTTTTGGTATTTTATTTGTTTTATAAAGCAATGTTTTGATAATCACTTTATTTGGTTGTTTGTTGTTAGGTGGTTTTATTAGTTATTGTTATTACTATATCCATTATCATTGTTTATTATTATTATTATTTCTTTTATTACATCATTGCTAGTTGTTATCATTATTTACTATCAATTATTAGTTATTATTACTTATTATTGTCAATAATTATTTCATTATTATTATTATTATTATTATTATTATTATTATATTATTATCCATTATTATCATATTATCATTACTATTTATTATTATCATTATTATTTCTGTCATTATTTATTATTATTTATTATTATCATTTAATATTATCATTATCATTACTAATTATTACCATTAGCCATTAGAAAAATTTATCATTCATCATCATTGTTATCAATCATATTATTTAGTAGTTATTTGTTCTTATCATTATCACTAATAGTAGTAAGAAGTATCTGGTTAATTAATTACTGTTGTTTTACCTACATGTATTGTTATCATCATTATCATCATGTTATTTTAGTTATCAACATTTCAATTATTAGCAGGATTAGTGTATTAATCATTATCATTATTGCTGTTGTTGTCTTTATTGTGAAGGCCGTGTCACACTAGCACTTTTTCCGTTTTTTTTTTTTTTGTTAGTTGTTGTTTTTGTTTTTTTATAATTTTATTTAACATAAAAGTACAACATTCTCGAATATAGCTCTTGATTTGAACTTTGCTTGGCCTGAAAAAGTTGACGGAAAGGTTTTCAGACGGAAACGATGATCATTATCGTCTTGACTGGAAAATCGACAATTCGCGTCAAAAACTGGACAAAAATTTCAGAAAATTGTAAAAAAAAAAAAAAAAAAAAAATGATGGAAAAAGTGCTTGTGTGACGCACCTTAATTGTCACTGATGTCACTGTCATTCCTGTGATATGGGTGTAATTAGTACTATTCTTTAATTATCATTAATGGTTGTTTATCATTATTATTGTTTGTTGTTATTGTGTTATCGTTATCAGTATCATTACTGTTGATATCTATAAATATTGTTATTATTATTGTATCACTTATTTATTTTATTATCCTGATTATCATTAAATCACTATCCTCCTCCTTCTTATCATCATCATTTTTCATCATTTCAACATCATTATCCTTATCAATCATCATCATCAAATCATCATCACATCAATCATCAACCATCACCATCATCACCTATCAACCAGTCATCGTTCATCATCACCAACCTCACCAATCACCACCATCACCATCATCATCATATCACGCATCACATCACCGTCAATCCATCACCATCACCACCATCCATCACCCCTCATCATCACCATTCACCATTCCAATCACATCCCACCATCATCACCATCACCACCATCTTCATCATCAATCAATCCACCATCACACCATCACCATCATCATCATCTCACCATCATCACCATCAACCATCATCCATCATCACCACATCATCACCATCACCGCATCATCATCACCATCATCATCACCACCATCATCATCTCACACCATTCATCATCACCATCCCATCATCACCATTCACCGTCATCTCATCTCACCCATCACCACCATCACCATTCACCGAATCACCATCATCATCACCATCACACCAATCACATCATCACCATCAACCATCACCGTCATCATCCATCACCTCATCATCACCATCACCATCATCACCATCACCAATCACCAACCAATCACGTCATCTTCATCATCCACCATCACCACCACCACCATTTCACTCCATTCATCACCGGTCATCATTCATCATCACCATCATCACCATCATCACATCATCACCATCAACCACCATCACCATCACCATCCATCATCATCATCACCATCACCACCATCATCACCATCATCACCATCACCATCATCATCATCATCATTACCCTTAACATTGCATCCCTACCATCATCCACAATTCACCACTAACCATCACCACCACCAAATATCCTATTAATATTTACCACACCCAATCCTATCAAATATTACCCTATTTAAACTTCATCATTTAGACCGTCAATTTTGACGTCATCTCGTTAGACGACAAGGAAAAGTCTCCTGGATATCGAGGTTATAATCGACAGACTTTGTTGGAGCAAGGTTGCAGAAGGCGGTCGAGCAGAAAATTGCTCTCCGTGTTATATTATTTAGCTTCCGAAAAAAAAAATCTACACTGGAGAGAGGTATAGGGAGAGAGAGGAGAAGAGGGAAGGGAGCAGAGAGAGAGGGAGAGGGAGCGGGAGAGGGAGAGGGGGAGGGGGGCAAGGGGAGCGGGGAAAGGGGGGGGAAGGAGGGGAGGGAGGAGGAGGAGGAAGGGAGAGGGAGTGGTGAGAGAGAGAGAGAGAGAGCACAACGAGAGAGAGATGAGACGAGAAGAGAGAGAGACGGAGAGAGGAGAAGACGAGAGGAGGGAGGAGAGGGAGGGAGAGGGAGGGAGGGAGGGAGCAGGGAGGGCAGGAAGGAGGAGAGAGAGGAGAGAGAGAGAGAGACGAGAGAGAGATTGATAGAGAGAGAGAGAGAGAGGAGGGAAGGGAGGGAGGGAGGGAGGGAGGGAGAGGATGGAGGGAGGAGAAGAGGGAGAGAGGCGAGAGAGACAGAGAGAGAGAGAGAGAAGAAGAGAGACGAGAGAGAGAGAGAGGAGAGGAGAGAGAGAGAGAGAGGGCAGGGAGGGAGGGAGGGAGGACGGGAGGAGGGAGGGAGGGAGAGGAGAGAGAGAGGACAGAGACAGAAGAGAGAAAGAAGAGAGCAGAGAGAAGGGAGGGAGCGGACGGGAGGGATTAGGGGAGGAGGGATGGGAGGGAGGCGACGGAGGGAGAGCAGGAGAGAGGGAGAGAGACAGAGGAGAGAGAGGAGACGAACGAGAGAGAGAGAAGATGAGGGAGAGAGAGAAGAGAGAGAGAGGGCAGGGAGGGAGAGGATGCGAGGGAGGGAGAGGGAAGAGCAGAGAGAGAGAGACAGAGGGACCAGACAGACAGAGAGACAGAGAGAGAGAGAGGGGGGAAAGAAGCCAAAAAAAAAAAAAAAAAATACCACTGGGCTTAACCATGCATGGCTTGGCCAAAGCGAGGAGGGCGACACACACCCTGCGTTTCCGGACTTACTTCTGTGTCGGGTGGGGTTTTGGTTGTTGTAGAATTCGTAGGGTGTGAGTGTGGCGTGTGTTTGTGTGTCGCTGTGGTTGTGGATGTGTGTTTTGGTGTGGATTGTGGGGTGTGGATTGTGGGTTGTGAGTGGTGGGTGTGTTGTGTTTTGTTGTGTGTTTGTGGTGTGGTGTGTTTTGGTGTGGACGTGTTTGTTTGAAGATGTGTGTGTGTCGTGCTGTGTTTGGTGTGGAACGCTGTTTTGGATTGTGCGGTGTGGGTGTGTGTTGTTTGGTGTGACGTGTTTGCTGTGTGTGTTGGTAAGACAGGGTGGACGTGTTTGTGTGTGGGTGTTTGGTGGATGTGACTGTGTTGTGTGTTTGTGCAGTTGAGTGGTGTGTGTGTGTTGTGTTGGTGTGGACGTGTTTTGTGTGTGTGCCTGTGAGTGTGTGTGTGTGATGCTGATGTGTTTGGTGTTGGACGTGTTGTGAACACTGTGTGTGTTTGCTGTGGACGTGTTTGTGTTGTGTGTTTGGTGTGGGACGCTTATAATCTTGTGTGTGTGTGTGTGTGTGTAATGTGGGCAAATGTGTGAGTGTTGTGTGTTGTGTTGTTTGTGTGTGCTGTGGGAAAAATGATTATTATCCCATTATCATTATTATTATCATTATTATTCGTTGTTGTTGTTGTTGTATTTATTATTATTTTGTTATTATTTTGTGTTTATTTATTTATTTATTTTTAATATGCGTGTAAGATGATCGTGAATTTATACTTTGTTCAGTTATGAATGTATTTTTGTGCTTGTATTTGTTACTGTTGTTGTATGTGTGGCCTATGTGTATCTTGTGAGCTAGTATTGTGTTGTCTGCGTCTGTGTATGTGCACCTAGTGTGTCTGTGTGTCTATGTATGTGTGTGTGTTCTGTGTATTGTGTGGTACTATGTGTGTGTCCTGTTTGTCTATACTAAGCGGTGTGTTTCTGCGTCTGTTGTATGTGTGACTATGTGTGTTCTGTGTGTCTAGTAGGTGTTGTGTCTGTGTATGTGTGCCTATGTGTGTCTGTGTGCTATGTATGGTGTGGTGTCAAATGTTTGTATGTGTGTCTGCTCTACGTCTATGTCTGTGTATATGGTCCGTTACTCGCTTGTGCTCGCATTTTCCTCCCCCCCCTCTGTCCCCCACCCCTCTTAAATCCCCCCTACCCCACTCTCTTTAATCCTCGTCCCCTACCCAACCCTTCCTCCCACCCCTCTTTAATCCCCCCTACCCGCCATCCCCCACCCCCACCCTTCTTTAAATCCCCCCACCTACCCCAACCCCCCCTTCCCCCTTCTCTCATCACTCCATCACCAGCTCTACTCTCCTTATCATTTGTTATGAAGTTTCTTGAATCCACTCTAGACAACAGAATAACCTTGAAAGCTGTTGCATGCTTCACAAACTGTCTTGTTGTTTTCAGGCGGCGACCTCCTGTGAGAAGACTTGAAAGAATGGATGGGTGGGAGAGAAGAGAGAGAGGGAGGCGATGGAGGTGCAGCGAGGGGATCTGTGATATGAGAACGAAGATAGATAGCACTGAAAGAGCAGAGATCTACAGTGAGAAGTTAGAGCCACGTTACCGATTCACTGAGAAGGGATGGAAGAGAACGAGAGAGAGAGAGAGGGAGGGAGAGAGAGGGAGAGACCTGAAAAAAAAGGAGAGAGAGGAGGTAGGGGGGGAGAGGAGAGGGGGGGGGGGCGAGGGAGAGAGAGGAGAGAGACGACTGAGAGAGTGAGATTGAGAGAGAGAGAGAGAGAGAGAGATGGAGAAGAGCAGAGAGAAGAGAGAGAGAGAGAGAGAGAGGAGAGAGAGAGAAGAGAGAGCAGGGAGGGAAGGGAGAGAGAGAGAGAGAGAGAGAGAGAGAGAGAGCAGAGAGAAGAGATAACAAGTGAGAGAGAGAGAGAGAGAGAGAGAGAGAAAGACGGGAGAAAGAAAGAGAGATAGAAAAAGATAGAGAGATATAAAGAGAGAGAGAGAGAGACTGAAAGAGAGAGAGAGAGGAAAAAAATAAAATAAATAGAACTTTGCTGTGCTGTTTATAATCCTCCATAGAAGCAATGTGATGGTAGTAAACTTCATGTTGAGCGGTTTTGTTTTGTTTGTTCTGTTCTGTTGTAGTTTGCTGGTAGGTTGGTTTGCCGCATTTAGCGTCGATATCCAGAAGAGAGGGAATAAGTACTGTAAGTATGTGGTTGTGAGTGTATGCGTTGGGTATGTGTGTGGTGTGTGAAGTAGGAGAGAGAGAGAGAGAGAGAGAGAAAGAGAGAGTAGAGAGAGAGAGATGAGAGAGAGAGAAGAGAGAGAGAAGAAGCCAAAAAAACAAAAAAAAAAGAAAAGAAAGACAGAGAGGTGGGGAGGGAGAAGATTGAGATAAACGTAGAGAAAGTGAGTGAAAGGGGAAGAGATAGATAGATGAGAGGGGAGCGATGTACATAATAGGTCCGTATACACAACCAACCAGTGGGAAAAGACCACCAAATTCTTGTTATGCATACTAAGTAGAGCCGATATATATAGAATCACTCTCCCAACATACTACCCATACCCCCTCCCCCCCCCTTCACACTGCCTCTGTACTATTTCCTCTCCCTTATAATTCCCATTAAAATGTTCCACCCTTCTTCTAGCATTTCCCTTTCCATTATCCTTTAAATCGACCTTAATAATTCTATTCTTCCCTAACTCTGACCCCCCCCCCTTTTCCCTACCTTTATAAGTGGACTCCTTCCTACTCCTTTCTCTCCCTCCCTCCCCTCCCTTTAAAAGGAATGCCCCAACCTCCGTTTTCACTCCCTTAATCACTCCTACAATTCCATCTCCTGTCCTTATTCCCCTTAAAATGATTGTATCTCCCTAATTTCCTAGCTCCCATTTCACCCTATTCCTTAAAATCAAACACCTTCCTTTATCTCCTTTCGCACCCCTTAAAACAAATGAAAGGCATATCTTTCTCCCTAAAAGCGACTTCCTTCGTAACTCTTCTCTCCCCTTCTCTCTCTCTCTGTTCTCCTCTTCTCCTCTCTCCTCTCTCTCTCTCTCTCCTCCTCTCTCTCCTCGCTCTCGCTGCCTTCCTCTTCGCTCTTCGTCACTCTCTCTCTCTTCTTCTCTCTCCTCCCTCTCCCTCTCCCTCTCCCTCTCCTCTCTCTCCTCTCTCTCCTCTCTCCCTCTCCCTCTCTTTCTCTCCATCGCTCTCTCTCTCTCCTCTCTCTCTCTTTCTCCCTCTCCTCCCTCTCTGCTCGTCTCTCTCTCCTCTCTCCTCTCTCTCTTCTCTCTCTCTTCTTCTCTCTTCTCTCTTCTCTCTCCCTCTCTCTTCTCTCTCCCTCCTTTCTCTCTCCCTCTCTTCCTCCTCATCTTCTCTCTCTCTCCCTCTCCTCTCTCTCTCCCTCTCCTCCTCTCTTGCTCTTCTTCTCTCTCTGCTCCGTTCTCCTCCTCTTCTCCTCTCTCTTGTCCCTCTCTTCTCTCTCCCTCTCTCTGTCTCTCCTCCTCTTCTCTCTCTCTCTCTCCTCTTCCTCCTCTCTCTCTCTCTCCCCTCTCTCTCTCTCTCTCTCCTCTCTCTCTCTCTCCCGTCTTCTCTTTCTCTCTCCCTCTCTCGCTCTTCTTCTTTCTCTCTCCCTCTCCTCCTCCTCTCCTCTCTCCTCTCTCTCTCTCCTCTTCTCTCTCTTCTCTTCTTCTCTCTCCTCTTTCTCTCTCCTAGTCTGTCTCTCTCTCTCTCTCTCTCTCTCTCTCTCTACTCTCTCTCTTCTCTCTCTCTCTCTCTTTCCTCTCTCTCTTTCTTCTCTCTCTCTCTCCTCCCTCCTCTCTCGTCTCTCTCTCTCTCCTCGTCTCTTCTCCTCTCTCTCTCTCTCTCTCTCTCTTCTCTCTCCCCTCCCTCCCCCTCTCCTCTTCTCTCTTCTTCTTCTTTTTCTTCTTCTCTCTTCTTAAAAGGACCTTCCTCTTCTCCCTATTAACGAAACTCTCTTCTTCTCCTCTTTAAATGACTTTCTTCTCCCTGTTCTCTTCTCTTCCCAAAAACTTGCATGTCCTCCACCCCTTTAAAAAAAGACCCTTATCATCTCCCTTAGAATAACTCATTTATCTTCCTAAGCGAACTCTTTATCTTTCGACCCCGATAAAACGAACCGACTCTGTCCCCTTCACCCTTCTTTAAACCCTCCCTTTCTTATCCCTTAAAACGACCGCCCCAGCTCCCTCTCCACTAAACCCTCCCTTTTTATCTCCCTTAAAGTNTCTCTCTCTCTCTCTCTCTCTCTCTCCGTCCCTCCCTGTTTCCTTCTTCTTTCAATGAGATGTGGACGTGTTAAGGAAACGGTCAAATGGGATTATATATGTTGTGGGATATCAAAGTTGGGTCGTGTCATGAAATTATTTATATAATTTTCAATATACTGTGCCGATGACTTCATTTATAGATCTGTCGCTGAAAGCCGACCCCGCTCCCTGCGAGGGCTTTTATCTCTTTTACAAGCGAACGCTCAGTCTGTGTATCAATTAGAATATAGTTTTCGGTCGAGGAAAGGCAGGATTGCAACCTCACCAAGTTTGTGATTCGTATGTACAAGTGGTAGATAGAAGCATGAGAAATATGTGAAGGAGTGCATGTGCGGCGTTGCCTAGTATAGTGTGCGCGGGGGTCTGCAGGCGAGACGTGGCAACGGCGCCTGCTCCCTCCTCCCCCGCGAGAAAGTGGACTCGCCTGTTTGTCGTCGACAGAAGTGGCGCGCGGCGGTCGTGTGCGTTGTTCTGTGGCCAAAATCGCCGATTTCCGCGGGTGCTTGTGTTGTCAGTGAAGTGCTGAGGTGAATCAGGTTTTGCACAAGCCAGTGTGTGACAAGGGAAGTGTGTAGGGCCGCTCGAAGCCGGCCAGATGAAGACGACACGCCAGCGCTCGTCCAGGTGTGCTAGATCCAACACCTAGACCCCAACACCGTATGGAAGTCAAGCTCGGCTTAGGGGCCCCAGCGCCTCATATCCTCTACCCTGGGAGCCGACAGCCGCCCCCGGGGCCCCCAGCCGCCCATCCGCCGCCCACGTCAAGGTAAATGGGAGAAGGACGCTCATGACCTAGCGAGGGGCCACGTGACCCGGCGGCGCCCTTCGAGTGCGTCGCCAGCAGGGAGCGACGCCCCCGGCCCTCGCCCTCGCCCGGCACGCCCCAGCGCCGCCGAGGACGACCTGCTCGCCAAACAAACAAATGACCCGCGGCCTGCAAGTAGTTCATTAGCACATTTGCAACGCGAAGGTGCA
>NW_020871011.1:320750-333073 GCF_003789085.1 Penaeus vannamei | reverse complement strand
GGGTCAGGGTCAGGCAGTAAGTGTCACTGACGTCATGTTCCCTTGGCCTTCCGCCCAGGAATCGGGCCGCGCATTTGATTCCTTGTCGTCTGCCAATAGCCCGCGAGCGCCCGGCCCACGATGTATGCTAATTGGTATTGTTTGTGCGGGTTTTGCAGGTGTCCATCCCGACGTGCCCGACGCCCAAGTGGAGAGGCAAGCGCCTGCGGCCGCTCCCGTCGCGCTGGGCCGACCTCCCGCCCCAAGTCAAAGAGCCCATCATTAAAGAGTTCCGTGAGTATTGCAGAAACGTTGATGAAGCCACGCTCGGCTGGAGGAGGAGGAGGAGGAGGAGGAGGAGGAGGAGGAGGAGGAGGAGGGAGGAGGAGGCGGAGGCGGCTCGGAAGCAGCGCCTTTTTCTCTCCGGCGCAGGAAGCATCCCGCCCTTTTTTCCATTTTGTGCTTTCGCTTCCTCGATCGTGTATCTAGCCTCTACTCTGATATCAGATTGCGCTCTGTCAATATTGCAAAAGTATTTGTATCTCTTTTTTTTTGCCCCCTCTCCTTTCCCCTCCTTAAGCCTGCCTCTCCCTTGCTCTCCCCCTTACTTCAGGTCTCACACTTTTCCCCTTCCACTTTAATTCCCTTCCCTTTACCTTACCTTCATTTCTATCTCTCTTCCTTTCCCTCCCCTCTCCTTCACCTCTCTCCCTTCCCTTTTCCCTCCCTTTTGTCCCTTCCCTTCCCTTCCCTTCCCTCCACCTCTCTCCCCTTCCCTTTTACCTCTCTTTCCCTCCCTCCCTTCCCTCCACCTCTCCCCCTCTCCTGCCCACCCTCGGCCCCTTCTCAGCCGCCCTCCTAACCCGGCTCTTCCCTTGCAGAGATCCCGAGCGACTGCACCAAGTGTTGCTCCGCGTGCCACAACCGCATCACACGCAAGCTGGGGCCGGATGCCGAGGAGCCCGTGGACCCGAGCCGCTGGTCCGACGAGGATCTGGACGCCCTCCGATCGGCGCTGCGGGAGGTGCGGGGCTTTGGTTTCTTGTTTGTTTGCTTGTTTTTTTGTTTTTGATATTTGATGTTGTCTTTTTATATGGGTCTTTTATGGGGGGGGTTCGTGAGTATGGAATTTATTATGACGAGTCGGACTCCGTGTGTGTGTGTGTTGTGTCCGTTTGTCTTGTTTTCGTCTGTGTCTTTGGCTTCGTTATTCTCACGTTCTCTTTCTCTTTTCTCCCCGTCCCCTTGGTCACAGGTCGGCTGCCATTGGTCCAAGGTTGCCGAGCGGGTCCCGAGCAAGACCGAGGGGCAGTGCAAGAGCTTCTACTTCAATTTCAAAAAGAAGTACAAGTTTGACGAGATCGTGGCGGAGTACCGTAAGGCGCGAGGTAAGGAGGAGGAGTCAGGTGGAAGCCGTTGTGGTCGTTTCTCCTTTATTATTATTATTATTATTATTGTTTTTTCTTCTTCTTCTTTCTTCTTCTTGTTCTTCTTGTTCTTATTTTCACGTTTTTTTATTCTTTATCTCTGATTTGGTTCTAAATTATTATTTTTTTTCGTGATATGCACATTAGCACTTTTATCATGGTTGCTAATATATTATTATTACTACTACTACTGTTGTTTTTGCTACTATTATCATCATTATTACCATTGTTGTTACTATTTTAGCCTTTCGTAAATTTGGATTGGCAGTAGATGAAAAAATAGATATATGTAGCATCTTGTAATTGTTGTTTTTTTCTCATTTTCTTTTTTTTTCTCTTCCTCCTCTCCCCTCCCATCACATCCTACCCATTTTACTATTCCGTCCTTCCTCCATTCCCCCTCCCCCCATGTCCCGCTTCCTTCCTCCCTCCCCTATTCCCCAATTCCCCCTTCCCTCCCCAACTTCCTTCCTTCCTCCATCCCCAATTCCCCATCCCTCCCCAATTCCCCCTTCCCCCTCCCAATTCCCCCTTCCCCCTCCTTCCCCCTTGACCCCTCCTTTCCCCCTCCTTCCCCCTTGACCCCTTGGCCGCCTCGTAGGCAAGGGAGACGGACCCCCACGGTGACGGACGAGGAGGAGAGCGGGTCGTCCACGTCCAGTTGCGACGAGGGCCCCCTGCCGGCCCTGCCCACGGGCCCCGACTCGGACACCACCTCGGCGCCCTCACCTGGCCCCGCGCACCAAACAATATCGATGGTGAGGGAGAGGATTGGCGCGCGTGTGTGTGTGTGCGTGTGTGTGTGTGGGGTGTAGGTGGGTGGGAAGTGGGTGAATGTGTAGGTGGGTGGGTGGTGGGTGAATAGGTGTTTGTATGCGTGAGCGAGTGTGTGTGTGTGTGTGTGTGTGTGTGTGTGTGTGTGTGTGTGTGTGTGTGTGTGTGTGTGTGTGTGTGTGTGTGTGTGTGTGTGTGTGTGTGTGTGTGTGAGAGAGAGAAGAGAAGAGAGGAGAGAGAGAGAGAGAGAGAGAGAGGAGAGAGAGAGAGAGGAGAGAGAGAGAGAGAGAGAGAGAGAGAGAGAGAAACAGCTGGCTAAATCGGTGCTTTGCGATGATGTGCCATTGACAGCGTGTGTACGTAGCGAAAACCAGGCGTGAGTGAATGGCCATGCGAGCGCGTGTGACTGGATTTTTTTATTCTTTATTACAGTGAGTGTATGGAAACGAAATTGGTAACGTGTGAATCCATCTGCCTGTCTATCTATCTACATTTTTGTTTGTCGTACAGTAATGTTCGTTTCACATGAATGCCAAGCCACAGCGAGAGCAGAGCGATGAGACATGAGCGGGATAGAGTAGCTTTGTATCGCTGTTGCAACTTCCTTGTATCTGCATGTTGCGTAGCCATGTTGAAGAGTACATATTAGTTTTATTTTCTCTCATTCTCTGTACTTCATGAACCATACTGCTAAATGATGAGTTTGATATTCGTGCCATATGCCGAGTGCCTTCGGGCGTCACTAATGTGTTTTCCTCGCGGTGCAGAGAAGCGCGAGGCGGCGGGCCCCGGCGAAGGCCTGATGAAGGAGCCGCCGCCGCCCGTGGCGCCGCAGCCCCCCAGCGTGCGCGAGGACTACGACTCGTCGGCCACGGCCAGCGCCGACGAGGGCCAGAGCGGCGCCGGCCGGGACTCGCCCGAGGTGCAGCACATCCCGCACCCCGGCGAGCGCAAGCCGCAGCACCCGCCCGCCCACGCCAAGCCCTCGCCCACGCCACCCACCAATATAGTTCAAAACCCGGATCCCAGCAACGTGCGGGACCTCATCTACATCGCCATAGAGAAGTCCCTGGAGGACCCGTGCTCCTCGAACGTCAACTCCAAGGACCCCCCCACCATCGAGTCCATCCTGAAGGCGTCGAACTTCGGGCGCGGGCAGCCGCCGCAGCCGCTGGCGGCCCCCGCCCGCCGCGACTTCCACCGAGAGCAGCGCCTGCACACGCCCGGCAGGTACAACGACCCCCGCGACGGCCTGCCGCCCAGCGACGCCAGCACCTTCGACACGCAGGACACGCAGTGCGAGGGACTCGATCTCAGCGTCCGCAAGCGGGACCGGTCGCCGCCCCCGAAGCAGCCGCCCGCGCACCACGCCCACCCGACCCACTTCCACCACCCGCCGCAGCCGCACCAGCCGCACCAGTCCCACCAGCCGCCGCCGCCGCCCGCCGGCCGCCCGCTGTCCCGCGACCTGCCGCTGACGGTGCGTGGCGGCGCCGAGCTGACCATCACCAACAAGGAGCCGCCCCCGCAGGCGCACTCCAACTCCACCCCGAGCTACAGCAAGCCGCCGAGCCACGAGCCGTGGGCCTACGCCGACCCGCGCAACAAGTCTCCGTCGGCCTTCATCTCGGACGCGCGCGCGCTGCCGCACCCGGCGTCCTCCATCATGACCAACGTGGCGCCCAGCGGAGCGCAGCCCCTGTGTACGCCACGCACGTGCGCCCGCAGCACACGCAGTCCTCCAAGAGCAAGCCCAGCATGGCGCCGCCGCCGCCGCTGACCGTGCGCAGCCAGCACTCGGCGCAGCAGCCGGTGAGCGTGGCGTCGCGCATCTCCGTCAAGGCCGAGAAGCCGCTGCACGTGGGCTCCATCACGCACGGCACGCCCGTCAACCCGCCGCCCATCGTGTCGGTGCCCATCACGCAGCCGGCGCGCTTCGACATGATGCCCAAGAGCGGCATGGGCAAGGAGGGCGGCTCCATCACGCAGGGCACGCCCATGCACCACGAGCAGAAGAGGATTTCCGGCAACCTGTACAAGGACGTGGTGGGCGTGGTGTACGAGCCGCGGCCCGGCAGCGGCGTCGAGATCATCCCGCGGCCGTCGCTGAACCCGCAGTACGAGCGCGAGCACTCGTACCGTGGGCCGCGGCCGCCCATCTCCTCGGCGCCGCCCACCACCACCTACCCGTACACCAACTACCCGTATGCAACGCGACCGCCCTACTCTGAATCTCAGATCAGCTCCCGCCAGATCATCGCCAATGACTACATCACCTCCCAGCAGATGCACGGACGGCGCGCCGTGTCTGAGAAGGAGGCGCTCGTGTCCCCCGCGGGAGGGACCACAGCCCCCAGAGCGACCCCCGCGACCACCGCACGTTGCCAGGGACCACCTCCGTCAGCAGGATCATGGAGGCCCGGCCGGTCGACCCGCGCACCATCGACATCCGGACGGTGGACCACCGGCCCCCGGAGCTGCGAGGCATCGACCACCGGATGGCCCACAGCATGGACCCCAGAATCTACTACCCGGGAGGCCCCCCGGGAGGCCCCCCAGGGCACGGCTCGTACCAGCCGCCCGCGCAGCCTTCGGCCCCGGTGTATCACCCTGTCGATCGGGTGTCCAGACCTCCGCCTTCCCCAGCCTCCGCTCGTGACGCTACGCCCACGCCTCCCACGAGTGACCCGGCGCCCTCGCCTCACGACTTCAGGTCTCCAGGTGTGTCCACGCCCACGCCGCCCCCCAGGGTGGGCGTGATTCAGCGTCGGCCCACCGGCAGCAAACTCACCCCACACGCCGTACCGCCGCCCAAAAGTATCTCGCCGCAGCTGGAGCCCAACCGCTACTCCCCGCGCCACCCGTCGGGCTCGGACAATTTCCACGCCTTCGTCGACATCGCCGTGGCGCAGCGCAGCAACGTGGGCTACGCCATGCCCGAGATGAGACGGGAGGCGCGGCCGCCGTCCCACCAAGAACCGGCAGCTGGAGGGCTTCGAGAAGCACTTCACGGACTCCGTGCGGAACGTGCGCACCATAGACCGGGACAAGCACGACGGCCGCGTCCCCCCGCCCCAGGGGGAGAGGGGCTACTACGAGGCCGTGGACAGACACAGGATAGCCAAGAACCCCGACGGCAAGGCCAACTTGGAGGCGGAGGTGGCCCGCGACATGGCCGCCTGCTTCAGGAAGGATGACCCCAAGAACGCGCAGGCGCAGAAGCACCGGAATCCGGACGAGACGATGACAGCCGCTAACCTGATTGACCGAATCATAACGCAGCAAATTAATCATAATAGTGGGGATTGTGGCACTGGTGGAGGTGGTGGAGGTGGCGGGGGAGGCTGCAGTGGAGGCAGCAGTTGTGGAACTAGTGGTGCTGGTGGAGAGAGGGGAGGCAGTGCAGGTGGAGGAGGAGGAGACCAAAGGACGTACAGACGAGACGGTGAAGTGGCATTGCAAGTGGTCGAGTTAGACAAGCGCGTTCGATCTCCTGCCGCACCCATGAACAAGGAGGAGGTGGTGATGGTCGAGGACGGCCCCGAGCCTCGGCCTCCCAACCCCGTGAACCACAAGGAGGGCCTCGGCGCCAGCCTCCACGCCGCGTCCCACCACCCTGGCTCGCAGCCCAAGTCAATGCAGGCGCACCTAGACCAGATGATCCACCGAGAACTGTCCAGTGGGGACGGGCGCAAGATGGGAGGCCCGCACATGCCATACAGCCGGTCCTTCGAGATCTTGCGCACCGAAGGGCGGCCTCTAGTCGGGTCTGGCGGCCCTCCTGCCGTCACGGTGTCTCAGGTGGGCTACGACCCTTGGAAGATGCGTGGCCACGACAAGGAGAGTGGCAAGGAGCGGCTGGAATCTCGCTCCCTCACCGCCCGCCGCCCACCACGGCGCCACCCAGCTCCCACCACCTCTCTGCTCAACATTTAGCGCCGGATGAACGAAAAATTATCCGGATTGCGCAGTCGGTGTCCCAAGACCGGACCACAAAATGCGAACACCACCCGCAGCTCCAGCAGGAAGCTTCCCAGTGGAGCCCATATCGCCTCCCATCGTCGTGCCCAGCCCCCGGCAGACCTCAACCACACTGATCCAAACCCTCCTTGGCAACGCAAAAGACCCTATCCCCCCCCCCCAGTCCAAGGAGGAGGTATTCGAGTATGTGCGGTGTAAAATAGCTCAAGTGATGAGAACGCCAGAAACCCAAGAATCGGACAAGCAGCGTGTGCATGACGATCGGCGGCCTCGGTCCGGCACTCCCGTCTCCCAGCACCAGCAGCAGCAGCCTCCCCCTCCGCCTCCACAGCAGTCAGCCCCTCAGCAGAATGCTCACTACGACATGGAAGATGCTGCCAAGAAGAGAGCAAGACTAGAAGCTGCTGAGCGGCCCCCATCGCGTCCACGGTCCACAGGTGGAGACATGGTACGAGACAGACGCGAGGAGGCTGTTGCCGCCGCTGCCGCTGCGCGCGAAGAGGCGGCCAATTCCCCCAGTCAGACGAGATGGTGATCGACGAGTCGCCGCGGGACGCCCACCCGCCCTCCAAGACCGGCGCTGACATGGGCGGGAACAAGCCAGGGGGGCCCAAGGGGGGCGACTGTGGTGGGGATCGCCCCAGTTACCCGCCCGCCAATACAGTGTCGGGAAGCCAGTATCCTTACACGTACACTGGGTTCCGAGGGCACGGAGGGCCGCCGGGCGCACCCCCTCCCGCTACCACGGCCTCCACCACCAGTAGTAACGCCAACAGCGGCCGCCACGCCCAAGGCTATGAACCTAGTGTTGAACCTGTGAGCGATGACGAGTGACGATAATGATCCCTGGACTGGTCGACTGCCGTGATAAGTGTTATCTGTGATCTGTTTTGTGGACTAGTGTTGTCAAGCCGCACTCTGGTGTACAAAGCTACCCCAACTGTATGTGTAATACGAGTAAGTAGGTGGTTTGTGTTAATACTCAGGCTCTGGGTGTGAGGCTGCCTCATTGATTACAGGCCCGTGTGTCTACCGTCATTCGATGCCCCGCCACCGTCCGTCTCCCGCTCCCCTCCCCCTTCCCCGTCCCCGCGCGTCTCCCCCTTTTCACTAGTGATCTCTTCCCCGCTCCCGCAGCCCTCGAGTATTTATCAGTCTTAACACTTCTCGTCGCCACCCCCAGTGTTGAACCCCACTGGATCATGACGCCCCAGAGAACCTGATGCCCTTTCCCCCCTGCCCCGGGCCTCCCCCAGCCCAACGCCCACCGCCCACCCGCCCCTCCTCCGTGGATAGTGGTGACGGCAGAGGCCACACAGACCATGGTAGAGAACAAAGCTGTCCTCGCCGGGCAGTATCGGCGCCCACCCGCTGCTATAAATTCAGACAAGTTCATTCCAAAGCCCCCGCAGACCGGCCGGCTGGCGTGGGGTAGTCCGATGTGTACAGACCTTCCACCTTGTTGAGGGCGGCGAGGGGGACACTCCCGCGGCCTCCCGCCCCCCGCCGCCCTACTCTCACATCATAATGTCAGAAATGTTATTTTTGTTGAAAATAAGATGCTCAAAACTTGTAGTTGTTTCATGATCATTTGTACAACTGGTATGTGTGATACTCTCTGGTATCTCCCTCCTGCATCTCCCCCCCCCCCCTCTTCTCTCTCTCTCTCTCTCTCTCTCTCTCTCTCTCTCTCTCTCTCTCTCTCCTCCTCCCCTCTCTCCCCCCCCCCATTATCTCTCTCTCTCCTCTCTCTCTCCCATTATCTCTTCTCTCTCTCTCTCTCTCTCTCTCTCTCTCTCTTTCTCTCTCTCTCTCTCTCTCTCTCTCTATCTCTCTCTNAGTAAGGGAAGGAGAGAGTGTGGTAGGGAGATTAGGTGGCAGGGGAGGGAGAAAGGGAAACGTCCTTGGAGGGAGTGAAGGGGATATTGGCAGGGAGGGTAGAGGCAGAGGAGGACAGGGAGGGAATGTTCACAAGGAGAGAGGAGGGAATATTGGCAGGGAGGTGAGGTAGCAGGGGATGAGAGAAGGAGGCAAATGTGCAGGGAGATAGGGAGAAATATTGGCAGGGGAAGGGAGAAAGAAGGCAGAAAGGGCTTGCAAGATGAGAAGGGTAAATATTGGCAGGGAAGAACGACGACAGAGGAAAAGAAAAGAAAAGTGATTACAGGGAGCTAGGGAAAAAATATTGGCAGAGAAGTTAGGTGTCAGGGAGGGGAAATAAATGAAAGAAAGAGAGACTTGGAAGAGAATGAGGGAAATACTGCAGAGGAGGGGAGGGGGGGGGGAAGATGCGTGCCAGCAGAGAGGGAAGGAGGAGAGTGAGGAGAGAAAATGTTGGCAATTGCTTAAAGGAAGGAGAAAGTACTGACATGATGGAAAAAGGTTTAGAAAAGTGTTGGCAGAGATAAATGTTTAGGGAAGTGTTGGCAAGGAAAAACAGATTGGGGAAAGTGTGGGCAGAAATATAGATGTTTAAGACAGTGTTGGCAGGAAAACAGATATTTACAGACGTATTGATAAGGAGACAAAGACCAAGGGAAGTGTTGTCAGAAAGATTGATATTTAGGAAAGTGTTGGCAAGGAGACGAAGACTGAGGATAATGTTGGCAGCAATACAAATGTTTACGAAAGTGTTGGCAAGGAGGCAGACCAATGGACGTGTTAGCAGAGGGATTCATATTTAGGAAAGTGTTGGCAAGGAGAAAATAGAGGATAGTGTTGGCTGCGATATAAATGTTCACAAAAGTATTGGCAAGGAAACACTATTGTTTAGGAAAGTGTTGCCAAGGAGACGAAGATTGAAGATAGTGTTGGCAACAATACAAATGTTTACGAAAGTGCTGGCAAGGAGAGAGAGCAAGAGAAGTGTTGGCAGAAAGATAAATATCTGGGAAAGTGTGTTGTCAAGCTGACGAAGATTTAAGTGAATAGTTGGCAGAGAAAGCGTTGCCAAGGAGATAAAATACCTATTGCAGTGTTGCCAGAAAGATAAATATTTAAGAAAGTGTTGGCAAGGAGACAGACCAATAGAAGTGTTAGCAGAGAGATTAATGTTTAGGAAAGTGTTGGCAAGGAGAAAATTGAGGATAGTGTTGGCTGAGATGTAAGTGTTCACAAAAGTATTGGCAAGGAAACACTATTGTTTAGGAAAGTGTTGCCAAGGAGACGAAGATTGAAGATAGTGTTGGCAGCAATACAAACATTTACGAAAGTGCTGGCAAGGAGACAGAGCAAGGGAAGTGTTGGCAGAAAGATAAATACCTGGGAAAGTGTGTTGTCAAGCAGACGAATAAGAATAAGTGAATAGTTGGCAGAGAAAGCGTTGCCAAGGAGATAAAAGACCAAATGCAGTGTTGCCAGAAAGAGAAATATTTAAGAAAGTGTTGGTAAGAAGACAGATCGAAGGAAGTGATGGAGAGAAATAAGAAGAAAGTGGTGGTAAGAAGATAAAGAGGGAAAAGTTGCCAGGAAGATGGAAGATTCAGAAAGTGTTGCCAGGGAGATAAATATAGAGAGAAGCGTAGATAGGGAGAGAAAATCGTCACAAGAGGAATATAAAGTAAAGTTGGCAAGAAAACAAAGATTGAAGGAAGGGTAAGAAGTGGAGCAAGACAGAATATTGAATAAAATCAGAGATAGCAAAGCGATAGAATGTTTGTTGGTAAGGTAAGGAAAAAAGAAAACAAAACAAGAGAGAGAGGGAGGGAGGGAGAAAGAGAGAGAGAGGGAGACAGAGACAAACAGAAAGAAGAGAGAGAAAGAGCAAGAGACAAAAAAAAGCGAGAATTAAAGGAAAGGCGAGAGAGCCAGACAAACAGACAGAAGAAAGAGAAAGAGAACAAGAAAAAATAAAGAAAAAAGAAGCAAACAACAAGAAAAAAGGAAAAAAGAAGAAAACAACAAGAAAAAAAAAAAAAAAATAAGCAAAACAACAAGAAAAAAAGAAAACAACAAAAAGGTAAAGAAAAAAGAAGAAAACAACACGAAAAAATAAAAAAAAGAAGAAACAACAAGAACAAATAAAGAAAAAAGAAGCAAACAACAAGAAAAAATAAAGATAAAGAAAAAAAAAAAATAAAGAAAAGGAAGCAAACAACAAGAAAAAAAATAAAGAAAACGAAGAAACAACAAGAAAAAAAAAATAAAGAATAATAAAACAAGAAAAAATATACACTTTCATCAAAAAGAAAAAAGCCAAACCTGACCAACTGCTGCCTATCCCGGCAATCCCGCGCGACGGAGCCAGAGCCACGGCCTCCTGGAAGCCCTGTGCTCGGGGGTGTGGGGGGGGGGGGGTCGGCTCCGCTGTCAACGCCTTGCAATTCCTTATGCATTGTTGCAAATTGGGTGAGGGCGATTTCCCGCTGCCTCCGCTCTGGGAGGCGGCCGGATGCGCGACGAGGCGGGGAAGGAAAGTGGGCGAAAGTCGTTTTTATTTTTTTCTACTTTTTTTTTTTTTTTTTTTTTTTTTTTTTTTTTTTTTTTTTTACTTTTCGTTTTTTTTCTTCTTCATCTTCTCATTCTTCTTCTTCTTCTGCTTCTTCTTTCTTTTTTTTCTTTGTTTTTACTATTCGTTTTTTTCTTCTTCTTCTTTTTTTCTTCTTCTTTCTTTTTTTCATTTTCTTACTTTTCGTTTTTTTTTTTTCTTCTTCTTTTCTTCTTTCTTTCTTCTTCTTCTTCTTCTTCTTCTTCTTCTTCTTCTTCTTCTTCTTCTTCTTCTTCTTCTTTCTTGCCAGAAAGATAAATATTTAAGAAAGTGTTGGTAAGAAGACAGGTCGAAGAAAGTGATGGAGAGAAAAAAGTAAGAAAGTGTTGGTAAGAAGACAGATCGAAGAAAGTGATGGAAATAAAGAAGTAAGAAAGTGGTGGTAAGAAGATAAAGAGGGAAAAGTTGTCAGGAAGATGGAAGATTCAGAAAGTGTTGCCAGGGAGACAAATAGAGAGAGAAGCGTAGACAGAGAGAAAATCGTCACAAGAGGAATATAAAGTAAAGTTAGTAAGAAAACAAAGATTGAGGGAAGTGTGAGAAAGAAAGCAAGATGGAATATTGAATAAAATCAGAGATAGCAAAGCGATAGAATGTTTGTTGGTAAGGTAAGGAAAAAATAAAACAAAACAGGAGAGAGAGGGAGGGAGGGAGAAAGAGAGAGAGAGGGAGACAGAGACAAACAGAAATACCAGAAAAAAAGAGAGAGAAAAGAAAGCGAGAGAGCCAGACAAACAGACAGAAGAAAGAAAGAGAGAAGAAGAACAAAAACAAGAATAAATAAAGAAAAAAGAAGCAAACAACAAGAAAAAAATAAAGGAAAAAGAAAACAACAAGAAAAAAATAAAGAAAAAAGAAGCAAACAACAAGAAAAAATATAAAGAAAAACGAAGAAAACAACAACAAGAAAAAAATAAAGAATAATAAAAACAAGAAAAAATATACACTTTCATCAAAAAGAAAAAAGCCAAACCTGACCAACTGCTCCCTATCCCGGGAATCCCGCGCGACGGAGCCAGAGCCACGGCCTCCTGGAAGCCCTGTGCTCGGGGGGGGGGGGGGGGGGGGTCGGCTCCGCTATCAACGCCTTGCAATTTTTTATGCATTGTTGCAAATTGGGTGAGGGCGATTTCCCGCGACGAGACGGGGAAGGGAAATTGGGCGAAAGTTTTTTTTTTTTTTTTTCGTTTATTTCCTTCTTCTTCTCCGTCTTCTTCTCTTTCTTCTTCTTTTTTCTTATTATTTTTCTTCTTCTTTCTTTCTTTTTTACTTTTCGTTTTTTCTTCTTCTTCATCTCCTTCTTCTTCTTTCTTTTTTTTTTTTACTTCGTTTTTTCCTTCTTCTTCTCTACTACTTCTTCTTTCTTCTTTCTTTTTTTCTACTTTTCGTTTTTTTTTTTTCTTCTTCTTTCTTCTTCTTCTTCTTCTTTTCTTCTTCTTCTTCTTCTTTTCTACTTCTTTCTTTCTTTTTTTTTTTTTTTTTTTTTTTTTTTTTTTTTTTTTTTACTTTTCATTTTTTTTCGTTTTCTTCTCCTTCTTCTTCTTCTTCTGCCCTTAGTTTTCTTGGTATTGTTGTTCTTTGTATTATGTTTATCATTATCTTTATTATTTGGTTGTTATTGTGTGTGTTATTATTATTATTTGTTAGCATTATTATTGTGATTTTCAGTGCATTCG
>NW_020871011.1:300750-303250 GCF_003789085.1 Penaeus vannamei | reverse complement strand
ATATATATATTAACATACAGCATATATTTTACACGAACCAACTGTGTGGCACGTGTGCAATGAGCCACACACCAGGCAAACACCCACATGGACACAACTGGGCTTGAGGAGCCACACACGGCACACAGTCGACACACAAACATACACACACCACAGTGTCACACACAATCACACGAGAGGTTCAACAATTGGACCACAACACAGCACACACAACAACACACGTGTGCTATAAATTGGTAAATATGCTATGTAGCATCAGCATTTCGCTGAAACTATCCACATTATTTCTTCAGTGTCACAAAAGTTGGAAAATAAAATTCACAATGTATCAACCACGCAAAAGCATCGCCCTAACAAAAACAAACAACCAAAACAAAAAAACATATTCTCGTCCAAACCCTAAAAAAACTCCGGGCCCCCAAAACCAATTATGATAATAATAATAATATAATAATATATAATAATAATAATAATAATAATATGATATAATATAATAATAATAATATAATAATAAATGATAATAATATAATAATAATGATATATAATAATAATAATAATAATAATAATAATAATAATAATAAATAAATAATAATAATAATAATATCATAATAAAAAAATACGTAAAAAGAATATCTACTAATGTTACAAAAAAAAAAAAAAAAAAAAAAAAAAATATTCAACCCACGACGGTTTTCATCTTAGTTAACAAAAATAAGAACAAAAACTTAAACAAAACACTCAATCAATACAAAAAAAACAACAACAAATGAGGTGAGTCCAAGAATAATATCCTGAGCTTTTGCAACTCTTCTCGGTCCAGCCTCGGTGGGTTTATGGCCTCCCCCCGCCCCCCCCGCCCGTCTTCTCCCTCTTCTCTCTCATCTCTCGTCCTGTTATATAAATGTGTTTGGGTGTTGTGGCAGGGTTATTTTTTTTGTGTTTGTTTTATAAAATATTTTATTTCTACTGTCTGTCTGGGGTTTTTGTTTTTGTGTTGGGGATCAGATGTTTGGTTTTCTGTTCCTGGTCTGTCTTTTATGTAAATATTATCTGTCTATCTATATATATGTTGTAATGTGTGTGTTGGTGGTGTGTGGATGTTGTATAGCAAGAGAGAGAGATGAGGCGTGTTGTCGAGTGTGTTGATAGAGAGAGAGAGGAGAGAGAGAGAGAGAGGAGAGAGAGAGAGAGAGGAGAGAGAGAAGAGGAGAGAGAGAGAGAGAGCGAGAGAGAGAGAGAGAGAGAGGGAGCGAGTCGAGAGAGAGAGAGAGAGAGAGAGAGAGAGAGAGAGAGAGAGAGAGAGAGAGAGAGGAGCGGAGAGAGAGAGAAGAGAGAGGAGAGAGAGAGAGGAAGAGAGATAGAGAGAGAGAGAGAGAAGAGAGGAAAAGAGAGGAAGGAGAGAAGGAGAAGAGGAGCAGAGAGAGAGAGAGACCCTGGGAGCTCCACCCAGCTCAGAACTACAGGTAGCCAACAATCATCCAACAGTTTGAAAGGTAGAAAAAAAACGAGGCTTTCGGCAGGAGAAAGGACGAAAAAGATATAGATTAGAAAAATAGAATAGATAATAGAGAGGATTGAGATTGAGGAGAGAGAGAGAAAGAAAGATGAGGGGGGGAGGAAGAGGGGGAAGGGATGAGAGAAGCAAAGACAGGAGAAAAAGAAATCCAAGCAGGAGGAAAGAGAGAGAGAGAGAAAGGAAACGCACAGTGGCAGAAAGAGAGAGAGAAAAGAGGAGAGAGAAGAGAGAGGAAAGAGGGGGGCGAAAAGAAGGGAATGAGAAAAAGAAATACCAGAGAAGAATCTCAAAGAGAAGGAAGAGAAAGTGATAAAGAAGGACCCCACAACACGAGAACGGCCCGTTGCGAGAGCCCCCGGCGGAGCGGAGGCGGCCGCCCCTGAGGCCAGACAAGAGAGAGAAAGAGAGAGAGCAGAGAGAGCGATGAGAGAGTTAGAGAGAGAAGAGGCAAAGAGGCCAGTTCCGGTAGCTCTCTAAATATGTAATTCCCTGGCTTGCTGTCTCCCGCAGTAAAGTTTGAAGGTGATAGACCTACGCGAGAGTCGAGGGCGAGCGTGGCCTCCCCCTTGAATTAATCCTCGAATTCATACGAGGGCGAGAAGAAAAGGCTCTCGCATCTCTCTCTCTCTCTCTCCTCTCTCTCCTCTCTCCTCTCTCTCTCTCTCCTCTCTCTCCTCTCTCTCTCTCTTTCTCTCTCTCACGCACGCCGATTTACTAGAGGGCGAAGGTACTACTCGCTGGGCCGCTGCGCATGGCGGGCTTCTTTTGTTTTTCGGCCTTCGCTTGTTTTGGTTTTTCGCGTTGTTTTTCTCTTATATATATATATATATATATATATATTATATATAATATATATATATATATACTATAATAATATATTAATACATATATACATATATATATATATATATATATATATAATATAATATATATATATATATTTATATATAATATATATACATATATTATATAAATATATATATA
>NW_020871011.1:285744-299788 GCF_003789085.1 Penaeus vannamei | reverse complement strand
GTATATATATATATATATATATTATATATATATATATATATATTATATATATATATATATTATACATATCTATATCTATCTATCTATCTCTCTATCTATCTATCTCTATCTATCTATCTATCTATCTATCATCTATCTATCTATCTATCTATCTATCTATCTATCTATCTATCTATTATATATAATATATATATATATATATATATATATATATATATATATATATATAATATATATATATATATATATATATATATATATATATTATATATATATATATATATATATACATATAAAGAGAGAGAGATAGAGACAGATAAATAGAGATAGATATACAGAGATAGATACATAATAGATAGTGAAATAGAGATAGATAGATAGGTAGATAGAGATAGATAGATAGATAGATAGAGAGAGACGCATGGAACACAGCGAAAAAATAGAAAAGAAAGAACGAAAGACGAAGAACAAGAACAAGAACAGCGCAACGAAGGTATAACCCGAGAGAAGTTAGGATTAAGAGAGAAGCTTCCCTTGGCTCGAAACAACGGGAGTGAGAACGAGAGGATAAGAGGAACCAGACGTAGAAGGGGAGAGAAGAGGGGAGAGAGAGGGAGTACGAGGGAAGGCGGGGGAGGAGAAGGAGGAAGAGGAGGAGGGAGGACGGAGAGGAATAAAGGGGGAGGCGAAGAAGCAGGGAGATGGGGGGAGGGGGGGTAGTGGATGAGGAGAGGAAGGAGGAGGAGGAGGAGGAG
This sequence comes from Penaeus vannamei, assembly GCF_003789085.1. Classification (NCBI taxonomy): domain Eukaryota; kingdom Metazoa; phylum Arthropoda; class Malacostraca; order Decapoda; family Penaeidae; genus Penaeus; species Penaeus vannamei. The sequence continues at coordinate 299,033 of NW_020871011.1, read as the reverse complement.
GCGCAACCGAGGGGAGGCCAAGGAGGAGGGAAGAAAGGGGAGGTGAAAGAGGTATGGGGGAGTATGGGGGAGGGGGGAGAGGGGAGAAGCTGTAAGAGGCCTGGAAGGAGAAATATGAATAAAACAGAAGAGGCAAGGCGCGGAGGGGAAACAGAAGGAGACGGAGGGAGGCAAGGGGAGGAGGAGGAGGAGGAGGAAAGGAGGGGAACCAGCGAGAGAATAAGAAAGGAGACAGACGTGTCATGAAAGAGCAACAAGGGAAAAAGAAGGGGAGAGAAGAAGGGGTAACGGGGAAAGGAGAGAAAACAGAAGCACACGAAAGAAGGGAAGCGAGTGGAGGAATGGGAGAAGGGGAGTAGTAAACAAGGGAATGAAAGGAATTACAGAAGTGTTGTATATTCATTCTGTAATCTACGAACGGGAAGAGGAACAGGGGGGGATTAAGGCTGTATTGGGCCGAACAAAGTGAGAAAGGAGGGGCGGGGAGAGAGAGAGAGGAGAAAATAGACAGAGAGTGTGACGAATGGAGGAATAAGGGGGAGAGAGAGAGAAACGAGAGAGAAAGAGAGAGACAGACAGACAGACAATAGAGAGAGGAAGAGAAAAAGAGACAGACAGACAGTCTAAATCATATATATTTATGCGGATTAATGTGTGCATTTGAACATACGAAGAAGTATAGAATTTCACAGATGAATAGTTTGATAGAAAGAAGCAAGAGGAATATGAACAAGTATGATGCTGATAATCATGGAATTAAATAACAAACGTCGACAAGAACAAGGCCAGGCATAAGAATATAAGAATAAGATAATAAACACAAGAACGCCTATTAGATAGAAACTATGATATAAGAAAATAAGACGAACATAGAAGTAAATTTACGAATATGAAGAGATGAATATGAATAGCATTAGATATCTGAACACAAGACAAAAAGTATATCCAAAGAATAACGAAAAAAAAATATATAAGCTTAGTTATGGAGATTAACTAAGCTTAACAATTAAGGAGAAAGAGAAGGAGGCAACGAAGAGGCTCGGAGAGAGGAATAACATCCCGAAGCAAACGCTGGGATAAACCACAGCGAAGAAGCAAAGAATCTAGGATAATTAGGAGGGACAAGGGATAAAAGAGAAGGAAAACAAAAGAGCCAAAAGCCAGGAGGAGAGAAGGGAGGGAGGAGGGGGAGGAAAGGAGGAGAAGAGGAGGGGGGGAAGGGTGGAGGAGGGACGGGAGGAGGAAGTGAGAAAGGAGGAGGAGGGACGGGAGGAGGGAGGGAGTGGAGGAGGAGGGAGGGGAGGAGGGGAAGAGAGGAGAAGAAGAGGAGAGGGGGAGGAGAGGAAGAAGGGAGAAGGGAGGAGGAGGGAGAGAAGGAAGGGGAGGAAAGGAGAAGGGAGGAGGAGGGACGAAAGGAGAAGTAGAGGGGGGAGCAGGAGACAGGGATAAGGGAGAGAGAGGTAGAGGATGGAGAAGAGAGGCAGGTTGAGAGAGGGCAGTAGGAGGGAAAGAGAATGGGGTAGAAGAAGAAGGATAGAGAAAAAGAAAGAGAAGGACTAAAAAAAAAAAAAAAAGAGCAGCATGGCAGGAGGAGGAAAAGAGGAAAGGAGCGGAGAAGGGGGAAGGGGGAGAGAGAAAGGGGACAAGAGAGAGGGGAAAGAATTCTCAAGAATCTTTCAGGCAAGTCCCTCGATGGATGGTGTTGATGGTGAGAGCCTTAATGGTGTATGGTGAAGCTGGCCGAGACTCTGCCATCAGTTGTTTGTTTGTTAATTAATTTTCCCTGAGAAATAATGGAAATTATATTCTTGATGATGATGAGAAGGCTGATAATAATGGTAACATTGTTATCATAAATATTGATTCTATTATCATCATCATCATTGTTATTGTTATTATTTCACCATTTATCATCATCATTATTATCATTACCATTATTATTCATTATCATTATCATTATTTGCTGTTGTTGTTTGTTACTGTTGTTGTTGTTTGTTGTTTTTATCATTTATCATTATCATCATCATTACTATTATCATTTTCATTCTTCTTCTCTTTTTTATTATATCATTACCACTACTACTACTACTACTATCATAACTATTATCATTATGTGTTTTTGTTTTTGTTTGTTTGCTGCTCAACAGTTGTTGAAGCAACATGTAAACATTCATCAGGAAGATGATAATGATAACACGACCTCGTGAAACTAACATTAATTTCCTTTAGTAGAAATAACATCAGAGAGAAAGAGAGATAAGACAGAGAGAGAGAGAGAGAGAGAGAGAGAGAGAGAGAGAGAGAGAGAGAGAGAGAGAGAGAGAGAGAGAGAGAGAGAGAGAGAGAGAGAGAGAGAGAGAGAGAGAGAGAGAAGAGAGAGAGAGAGAGAGAGAGAGAGAGAGAGAGAGAGAGAGAGAGAGAGAGAGAGAGAGAGAGAGAGAGAGAGAGAGAGAAGAAAGAAAGAAGAGAGAAGAGAAGAGAGAAAGAAAGAAAGAGAGAAAGGAAGAAAAAAGAAAGAAAGAAAGAGAAAGAGAGAGATGGGGGCGCGAAACGAAAACAAGAAAATCACTAATAATTGCCATGAAGTGAAATGACAATAAACCAGTTAAGGAGTGATTAGAATGAAGCGAATGCTAATGGAGAAAATTATACGCTGAACCCCACCAAATAATCAGCGTAGTACTAATTGAAAGAAACCGAGACAATAGACGTACGAGAACGGGAAGGGACTGGGAGAAAGAGAATGGGAGAGAGGGAGAAAGAGTGAAATGGGAGAGAAGAGAGAGAAGAGAAGAGAGAGAGAGAGAGAGAGAGAGAGAGAGAGAGAGAGAGAGAGAGAGAGAGAGAGAGAGAGAGAGAGAGAGAGAGAGAGAGAGAGAGAGAGAGAGAGAGAGAGAGAGAGAGAGAGAGAGAGAGAGAGAGAGAATGAGCGAGAGAAAGAAAGCGAGAGAGAGGGAGAGAGAGCAAGAGAGTTAGAGAGAGATGGAGAAACTGTAAGATTTAGAAATGGAGGAAAAGAGATTGTGAGAGAAAACAAAAGATTTTGAGAGAGCCAGAAAAGGGAAGATAGAGAGAGAAAGTAAAAAGTAGAGAACGGGAGAAATATTAATACCAGTATCAAACAGCCATACATACCTACAGATCAAAATTAAGCCTTCTCTTCCCTCCCCCTCTTGTCCCTTCAATTCCTTCTTTCTCTGTTCCCTCTCCTTCTCCCCCTTTCTCTGAAAATGACGTCACTAAAACCAAAGACTCCAAGGAGGTAGTGTTTTGTCGTAATTAAAATTTCAGCGTCCCTCTCCTCCTCCCTCCCCTCCTCCTCTTTCATTACTCCTCCTCTTCACTTCTTTCTCCTTCTACTTCTTCGTTCCATTCTCCTTCTACTGGGTTTCTTCATCTCCACCTTCCCTCCTCCTACCATTTTCTATTCTTTCCTTATTTTTGTTTTTCTTTCCTGCTAACTAAACTGATTTTTATTATCATTATTTTTAATCTCCTTTTGTCCTTTCTTCTACCTCCTTCCCTTTCCTTTCTTCTCCTATTCTCCCTCCTTCTCCCATCATCCCTTCTTTTTACCTGCTCAGCCTTTCTCCATCTCTTCCACTTCCTCCTCTTCTCCTCCTTTCATATCCTCCTTCTCCTTTTTCCCACCCGTCCCCCTTCCTCTTTTCTCCTTCCATCTCCTCCTTCCCTTTCGTCCAGCCCTCCTTCCTCCCCTCTTCCATCTCCTCCCTCCTCCTCTCCCTCTCCCTCTCCTCCCCCATTCACCAGAAGAGTCTAAGTGAGGGGAGAGAAAAAAGGGGAGAGTTAAAGACGAGAGAAGGGGATGCCTAATGATATCCTTCAGAAAGTATGAAAAGAAATTCTGGATGAGGAAGGAAAAGCTGGGATGGATGGAAGGGATAGGAGGGGGGCGGGGTAGATGGGTTGATGGATGGGTGGATGGAGAGCAGATGAGGAAAAAATAAAGACTAAAAGAAAGGAAATGAAAAGGGGACACAGATTAATGAAAAGTTGATGCGGTTTGCAGCGGTTGATATAACCGGTTTTAAACGGTAGACGGATGGTGTGTAATAGGATAGACAAATAATAGAAAAAGGAATAAATGAGAATTGAGAAAGTCGAAGGGACTTGGTCAACAAATTAGACTATATGCAAATAGAAAGGATAGAAATGTGACAGATACAGAGATGTAAAGATAGATAGATAGACAGATGAATAGACAGGTAGTTAAGTAGATAGTCAGGTAGTTAGATAGATAGGTAGGTAGGTAGTTGAGCAAATAAGCAGATTGATAGGTAGATAGAGATAAAGAGTGAGAGAGAGAGAAACGAAGCAAATGACGAAACAGAGAGAAAGCGAGAGAGAAAAGTGGCGCCAGAAGTAGAGAGGAAAGAGAGAGGGAGAGAGAGAGACGTTGAAAAAGACGAAAAATCTCGAGATATGGGATGTATAGCAGTCAAAGGTTGAATGATCTTGAAAGGGGGCTCCGTGCTGGGGGGGGGGGAGACAATCCTAAAAAAGAAACGCTAAAGGCACTGCATTTAAAGGGATATGAACCTGGAGATCTTTTTAAGGAGATGATGGTTTAGTGAAGAAGTTGTGAGAGAAAGGGTTAAGGAGATGCGTAAGACGAAAGGTGTATTGAGAGAGATATTAAGAAATAAACAAGCATATGAGTATATCCACAGGTTGGTAGATGTATAGAGAAAGAGGAAAAAAAGATAATGTAAAGACTAGGAGAATGAGAAAGACGGGGAAAGAGGTAGGGAATAGACAGATGACAAATATGTATATAGAAATATATAGAGATGTATAAACATTGGATATATACAGGTAAATATGTATACAGATAAAGCGAGAGAGATGCAGAGAAAGAGAGAGAACCAGAGAGATAGACAGAGAGACAGAGAGAAAGAGAGCCAGAGAGATAGACAGACAGAGAAAGGGACAGTGCAAAAAATAAGAAAGTATGGACAAACATTATTGCAGATATAGAGAGAGAGAGAGAGAGAGAGAGAGAGAGAGAGAGAGAGAGAGAGAGAGAGAGAGAGAGAGAGAGAGAGAGAGAGAGAGGAGAGAGAGAGAGAGGAGAGAGAGGAGAGACAGACAGAAAGAAAGAGAGAGAGAGAGTGAAAGAAAAGAGAGAAAAAAGAAAAAAGAAGAGACAGACGACAGACAGAAAAAGAGAAGAGGAAGAAGTATATGAGTATATCCACAGGTGGTAGATGTATAGAGAAAGAGGAAAAAAAGATAATGTAAAGACTAGGAGAATGAGAAAGACGGGGAAAGAGGTAGGGAATAGACAGATGACAAATATGTATATAGAAATATATAGAGATGTATAAACATTGGATATATACAGGTAAATATGTATACAGATAAAGCGAGAGAGATGCAGAGAAAAAGAAGAGAGATAGAGACAGAGAGACAGAGAGAAGACAGACAGACAGAGAAAGGGACAGTGCAAAAAATAAGAAAGTATGGACAAACAATTATATGCAGATAAGAGAGAGAGAGAGAGAGAGAGAGAGAGAGAGAGAGAGAGAGAGAGAGAGAGAGAGAGAGAGAGAGAGGAGAGAGAGAGAGAGAGAGAGAGAGAGAGAGAGAGAGAGAGAGACAGACAGAAAGAAAGAGAGAGAGAGAGTGCAAGCAAAAGACAAAGAGAGAAAGAAAGAAAAAAAAGAGACAGACAGACAGACAAAAAAGAGAGAGAGGAAGAAAGAAAGAAGAACGAAAATAAAGAAAGAAAGAAAAAAGAGAAGAAAGAAAGAAAGAAAGAAGAAATAAATAAGAAAGAGAAAGAGAGAAAGAAAGAAAGAAAGAAAAAATAGAGAGAAAGAAAGAAATAGAGAGAGAGAATATGAAAAACAACAACACAAATAACGAAACAATGAAAGGCCTAGAATCCCCGTCAACATTCCACAAACACGTAAACGCGTCATCCCCGCGCGAAGGCTCCGTAGGACTCAAGGACCTAAACGTGTAGGCGGGAAGGTACAAAAAGTGTTAAGTGGGCGTGGGTGAGGGTTGTGGGGTCCGGAACACACGAAGGGGGCGAAAGGGCAGAGAGAGAGAGAGAGAGAGGAGGAGAGAGAGAGAGAGAGAGAGAGAGAGAGAGGAGGGAGGGAGGGAGGGAGGGAGGAGGGAGGGAGGAGGGAGGGAGAGAGAGAGAGAGAGAGAGAGAGAGAGAGAGAGAGAGAGAGAGAAGAGAGAGAGAGGAGAGAGAGAGAGAGAGAGAGAGAGAAGCGCGCGAGAAAAGAGGAGAAGCGAGGTAAGAGAGAGAAGAGAGATGAAAGAGAGAGAGAGAGAGAGAGAGAGAGAGAGAAGAGAGAGAGAGAGAGAGAGAGAGAGAGAGAGAGAGGAGAGAGAGAGAGAGAGAAGAGAGAGAGAGCGGAGAGAAGCAAATAAAGGAGATGAGAGAGAGAATAAAGCGATAGAGAGCGAAAAACAGGATAATAAGGAGAGAGAAGAGAGAGAGAGTGAGAGAGAGAGAGAGAGAGAGAGAGAGAGAGAGAGAGGAGAGAGAGAGAGAGAGAGAGAGAGAGAGAGAGAGAGAGAGAGAGAGAGAGAAGAGAGAGAGAGAGAGAGAGAGAGAGAGAGAGAGAGAGAGAGAGAGTGAGAGAGAGAGAGAGAGAGAGAGAGAGAGAGAAGAGAGAGAGAGAGCGAGAGAAGAGGAGAGAGAGAGGAGAGAGTAGAGAGAGAGAGAGGAGAGAGAGAGAGAGAGAGAGGAGAGAGAAGGAAGAGAGAAGAGAGAGAGAGAGAGAGAGAGAGAGAGAGAGAGAGAGAGAGAGAGAGAGAAGAGAGAGAGAGAGAGAGGAGAGAGAGAGAGAGAGAGAGAGAGAGAGAGAGAGAGAGAGAGAGAGAGAGAGAAGAGAGAGAGAGAGAGAAAGAGAGCCTTAAGAAGAAAAGAGAGAGAGAGAGAGAGCGCGCGAGAGAAAGAGGGAGCGAGCGAGGGAAGGAATGGGGGCGTAAGCGCTGTGTCTCGCCAGGTGGTAATAAGAACGAACAGCCAAGATGCGGGTCCCTCTCCCCCCCCTCCCCTCCCCAACCCGGCCTCCTCCCTCAGCTATGTATTTGTAACCTCTTTCACTTCTCACTATACTTAGGTCGACCGTTTCTTCATTCACATGACTTTGTGTTCTCTCTTTCTCTTTCTTTTTCTCATTCTATCCTTGTCTGTCTATCTGTTTGTCTCTCTATCTTGTTATTGACATCATTAACAGGATTATGCTTTTACTACTACTACTACTACTGTTGCTACTACTAATACTATCACTATCATTATTATTGTTACTACTAGAATTGTATCATTATCATTGCCATTGTTATCATCCTCATTAACATTGCGATTGCTATCGCCGTTGTCTTTATTTTTGCTATCTGTATTTTTTTCTTTCTTTTGCTGCTTGCTATTGTTGTTATCATTATCATGGTTATGATAACCATCATTATCGTCATCATTTTTGTTATCATTATGGTTGCTAATATCAATATCACTGTTTCATCTCAATCACTGACTAAGCTTTATTGTCTGTTGGTTGTATATACGGCAGTGAACCTTATCACCACATATTCCGTAATATGTTTGTTATTTTTACTTGATTTACTCCTTTATTCAAGTCTTATAATAACTGCAAACAAAGTAGAAAGACTTTTAGTCATAGCAACACACACAAATACACACGAAAACAAACAAACACACGCAAGCTCCTACAAAAACACCTACATAAACCTATATGCATATACAAACACGCATCCACATTCTCAAACACACACAGAAAAAACACAAACACCCACAAAAAGTCACACACACAAACCCCAAGCAAAGTCAACAATGTACGAAGTCTTGGTAGCTGTGTTGCATCTTTACTATATTACTCAGGGAATTCACGCCCCAATTGCTGTCCATTGCATAATCTGGGGCCGCCTGAGCAGATTTGCAAAGAAAAATCCCTTGTGTGAATCAAATCTGCTGTTGTGGTTTCTTTGACTAACGCTGGGCTGTGTTGGGCGAGAGAGTGACGGGAGGGAGGAAGGACGAAGGGGGGGGGAAGGGAGGGAGAAGAGAAGGGGAGGGAGGGTCGAGTGAGAGGAGGAGGGAAGGTGAGTGAGAAAGGAGGGAGAGTGGAGACGGGAGGGAGTGAGGCAAAGAAGGAGGGATGGAGAAAAGAGAGAGAGAGAGAGAGAGAAGAGAGAGAGAGAGAGAGAGAGAGAGAGAGAGAGAGAGAGAGAGAGAGAGAGAGAGAGCGAGAGAGAGTAAAACTTCATTGTAAGTGGCAGAAACCCCAAGAAGAAAGATGTAACAGGAGTGTGAAGTAAGGAGAGAGGAGGGGAGAGGGGAGATGTAACAGGCAGGGAGTAATTGAAGGAAAGATGGAGGAAGAGGGAGGAAAGAGAAACGGGGAAGAATGGGAAAGAAGAAGAGAGAGCAAGTAGGTAGAGAAGGAGGAAAAGATGGATTGAGAGAGATGTGATGGAAAAGAGAGAGAGAGGAAAGATTGATGGGGGAAAGAGTAAAAAACAAAGGAGAAGGAAAAGAAGAGAAAATATAGGAGTGTGTGAGAAAGTGAGTGAGGGAGAGAGAGAGAGCATCAAGCTTCACTGTGAGTGCCAGCACCCCAAAGAAGGGCGTTTATCACACTGTATTCCCTTTAGACTTCGACCTTGCTGCAACGAAAGAGATCATTCATAGAGTAAGACATAACCTGCGCAGCCATTATGCGGTATATTCTCCATGTATTGTCAACTTCATCTTATCATATTGACAAGAATGTTCTCTCTTTAGGGATGAATAAAAAACATTATGGTTCAAAAGGCTTTACAGGATTTCAAGCCTTTTCAAGGAGGGTCGCGGTTCCCACAAAGAGGCGAAGGAGTAAACTGACAGTGCATTAATCTCGGCTGGCGGTGCGCCTCCCAATGCGAATGCAGCTCGCTTAGGCGCTCTCTTGTCTCGCCGTCTGTGCGTGATACATTCATACATACATGCATACATACATACATACATACATACACACACACACACACACACACACACACACACACACACACACACACACACACACACACACACACACACACACACACACACACACACACACACACACACACACATATATATATATATATATATATATATAATATATATATATATATATATATATATATATATATATATATATATATATATACTTGTATAATGATTGTACTTCTAGATGATAGTAAAAACAAAAGCAAAACAGGAAAATAAAAATGAATGCATAGAAAGGGCCTCGAAGTCTTTTTCAGAGGCCGCGCCCCTCCCAGCTTCCCCTTTCAATTGAAAATGGAGAAAAAATCTTAGTATCCAAACTTGTCTTGTCACCCAAAAGATCCCGTAGGCCAAGGAGCTTCCCCTCTCCTTCTCTTCACTCAAAGATGCACCCTCTTCCGCACATACATATATATCGTTTACACATAAAATCACTCACACAGAAACCGTCCATTGAGGCACCAAATTTGAATGCAGTCTGAGGGAGAGAGAGAGCGAAGGGGAAAAAGTCATATTCACTCTCACTTCTTGCAAGGAGCGTTCCCCTTTAAAAGCTCTCTTGCTCAAGATGCTGGGGGAAAGGGTTGTCAGCTAGTCTTTCTCTCCGGTCCCAGGAGAAGCCAAGACGTTGCAGGTCACAGGGAACTTTTCAGCGCCTCCGAAAGGGTTGGGCGCGTTCGAGGCTCCTGTGCCTCGCCCCGTGATCGCTCTTTCTCTCTCGCTTCGTCATCCCGATAGCGCGAGGGGGTTTCGTCTCCAGCGAGGGATCCGCGTGCCTTTAATTCCCTGAGAATATTCTCGAGATTCTGGCTCCCCTCAGCCCTCCGCCCCCCCGCCCCCCAGATTCTTCTTGGTCCGGGATCTGAGGGGAGATTCAAGTGCCTGGGGGAGGGAAAGAATGCACGTGCAAGATGCAACAGCGTTCGCCCGCGCTGACGACGGCCTGGGCTTCACGTCCCGCCCAGAGCTCGGAATGCAGAGGGACGCGCCTGAACGATTCATTTCATCTCGGGGACGGAGAGCGAAGGCTAATGATGCTGACGATACACACGACATGTACTAAGTGCATTACCTAACTTTCCCGTCTTCCAAAGTCAAGGTTCCACGCTCCCCGCGGCCGCCATCTGCCGGGAAGCAGAGCAGCAGAGAGCAGGAGGCGGCTCCGAGGCAGCTATGCACTCGCGAGGGAAGCCAAGGACGCGGCCGGGCCTCGGAACGGCCTGTGCATACAGCCGGGGCGGAGCGGCAGCCGCCCTCGCCGCCCGCCTCTGCATCTCCCAAATTGGAAAAAAATATATCGTCGTAAGAGAGTAAGGAAAAACATTCTTCAAGATTTTATTTCGTTCCTCCAGCAGTCCGAAAGCTGAGGATTTGTTAACAAGGAGGTCCGCTTCCCCGATGTGCTATATAAAGAGGTGAGGCCGAGGGCGAGCAATAGAAACCTGATATTTGAATTAATAATTCTCAATCAAGGATGAATCCACACTCGGTCGAAATTACATGCACACATTTACCAATGCACAGACGAATGCAAACACACGCACACATACGTACATAGACATACGTACACGCCTTCCATGCATTATCTTATTTTTCCTCTCTCTGTATGTTCTGCATTTTACCTTTCTGTCTCTCTGCTTGTCTGTTTATTTTCTATTTTTGGGCAACGTAATGATGTACATTGATATGAGATGCAAGTTTTTAAAAATATTTCCCAAAACGCAAACAGACAAGCGGAGGTATGTATGATTTCATGTATTATACACAGATATACATAGGTAGCTAAGAGTATGTGTATTTAGTATGAATATGTGTATTTAGATAGATAGATAAACTGATAGTTATACAGAGAGAACGGAGAGAGATAGAAGGATAGGTAGATATACAGATAAAAAAGTGATGGATAGAAGGATAGATAGATAGATAGATAGTCATATGTACAGATATGGATATCCCTAAAAAATAAATCCTTTTCAAATGTCAGTTTATGAGTTATTACTGATATATTTTCTTCTTTTTCAGAAATTCACTGATTGCAGATCCGGAAACATGATGATTCTGCACATTTTCCGACAAGTCAATAGTGAACTTATCAACGTACTGGGCGAGCGATACAATTCTTTTCAAAATTGTTCTCGATTTTTTTCTTATAGTTCTTAAACTGTTACGAAAATGCGTGCGCCAAATTATCTTGTGTTCTTTTTATCGACTGGCAGATTTTATTTTATGATGTATATGGGAACAAGGCTATGAATGTGTGTTGGGGGGAGGGGGAGGAGGGAGGGGGGGGGGGGGGGTTGGCTGTAGCATGCTATTTCTGCGCAGATAGTTCAGGCGCACATGAACCCTCGCACACGTACAAAGACAGACACGGGATTTTTTCATTCTCTGTCTGTCTGTCTGTGTCTGTCTGTCTGTCTCTCTCCTCTCTCTCTCTCTCTCTCTCTCTCTCTCTCTCTCTCGTCTCTCTCCTCTCTCTCTCTCTCTCTCTTCTCTCCTCTCTTTCTCTCTCTCCGTCACACACAGACGCACATAAGCAATGATTAACTGTATATGAAATCGGATAGCAAATGAATCAATTGAATGCATACTTCATCACTACAGATACACACAAAGGCACAAATGATACTGACATTAGTAAAAAAAGAATGAAATTGAAATGATAAAAACAATATAATAATAACAATATAATGATAAAAATAGAAATCACAATAACCAATTGACCCATATGCATAGACCATAGAACATGAAAATCTTGGTTGATAATATTATTTATTTTTTTTTTTCCATCTGACTTAATTTCCCCCCCCCCCCGCCCACCTTCCTCCTCAAGCTTCAATCACACCCCCCCCCCCCCGCGTCCCCTTCTGTTACTCACCATTGTAAATACCTCATTTTGGGCCCCTTGCTCGGCCTATTCATTATCATGGAGGAAAGGCGCCAATGCACCCTTTTACTCTGCTCGCTCTCTTTCTTTCCCCTCTCTCTCTCTTTCTCTCTCTCTCTCTTTCTCTCGCTCTGGATCATTTTCTCCCTCTTACTCTCGTTTTTTTAATATTCTCTTTCCTTTATTCTAGTTTTTGTTTCTTTCTCTCAGTGTCTGTTTGTCCGTCTGTCTGTCTGTCTCTCTCTCTCTCTCTCTCCTCTCTATTCTCTCGCTCTGGATCCTTTTCTCTCTCTTACTCTCTTTTTTTTATATTCTCTTTCATTTATTCTAGTTTTGTATCTTTTTCTGTCTGTCTGTCTCGCTCTCTCTTCTCTCGCTCTGGATCCTTTCTCTCTCTTACTCTCTTTTTTTTCTATTCTCTTTCATTTATTCTAGTTTTGTATCTTTTTCTGTCTTCTGTCTCTCCTCTCTCTCTCTCTCTCTCTCTCTCTCTCTCTCTCTCTCTCTCTCTCTCTCTCTCTCTCTCTCTCTCCTCTCCTCTCTCTCTCTCTCTCTCTCTCTCTCTCTCTCTCTCTCCCTCCCTCCCTCGCTCTTTCTCTCTCCATTTCTTTCTTGTTATCCCTTCAATCCCCTCGACAGCCCCCCTGGCTTCTCTCCTTACTCTGCATCTTTTGTTTCTCTTCCCTCTCCCTCCTTCCTCCTCCTCCTCCTTCTCTCTTCGTCTTCCTTCCGCTGTATTTTAGGTCTCGTGATTAACGTCTTCAAGTCAATGAGATTTCTTTCACCTCGATCCTATTATTCTCTATTTTTTTCTATGTGAGAATTATAGATTAGTGTACGAAGAGAAGGAGAGGTTGCGAGGAATAAATGAAGGGAGAAGAAGAAGTAGAAGAGAGCAAAGTAGAAGGAGAAAAGTAAGACTAACAAAGATGAAAAGAAAAAGAAAGGATCATAAAAAGGAGAAACGAGAATAAAAAAAACGAAACGATAAAAGAGCAAAGGAAAGAAAATGGAAAAAGAGTAAAAGTAAAAAAACAACAGAAAAAAAAGCGAGAGGCAAAGAAGGTGGAGTCGACGAAGGAACAAAAAAAAGGAAAAGAAAGGAGGAATGCGTTCCCGACTGTGCATTCTGGCAAGGCACCCTCGCTCTACCCGCCCCCCTCCCCCTCCCTGGCACCCCCTGGCACCCCCTGGCAACCCCTCTCTCTTTCCTCTTACGGGCGCTGAAGGAGATGGGGAGGTGACCTGTTCTGAACCCAACTACACTCACTCAGCTCGGTCTCCTTGGCTCCCTCCGCCGTCGCGCTGCAGTTTAAGGCATTTGTAAAAGGTTTCTTCTCTTTGAGAGAGAGAGAGAGAGAGAGAGAG
>NW_020871011.1:273244-278244 GCF_003789085.1 Penaeus vannamei | reverse complement strand
TACATATATATATATATATATATATATATATATATATATATATATATATATATATATATATATATATATATATATGCTATATATTATATATATATATATATATATATATATATATATATATATATATATATATATATATATATATATTTATATATATATATATATATATATATATATATATATATATATATAATATATATATATATATTATATATATATATATATTATATATATATATATATATATATATATATATATACATATGTATACACAGATCTATATACGTATGTGCATGTGTGTGCTGAGAGAGAGAAGAATCCACAGAGAGAAAGCGAAAGAGCAAGAGAGAGAGAGCAAGAGTAAGCGATGGGCTTTCCTGTGTCAAAATCTCCGGGTTGTAATGACGCACTTGAACAACTGTAAAGTACTAAGCCCTCTCCCTTTTTCCTGCGAGCCTCGTTGTTTATGAAATCCTAATGAGCGATGAAGAGGGCGGGGAGGGGGCGGGGGGGCGGGGGAGGGGAGGCCGCAGCAACGACAGCAACATTGCATTGCAATATATCGGGAGCTTTAATTCCAAGAACAGGAGTGAAGGCGCGGCTGTGACGTCAGATGTCTTGTGTATAAGGGGGTTTTTATTTCTTTCTTTCTCGTTCTCTTGCTCTCATTTTCTCTCTCTTTTTACATGCGCACACATACATTTTTATTATCAATTTCTCTCTCCTTTTCTCTGTCTGTAAGTTTGTCTGTCTGTAAGTCTGTTTGCCTGCTCTCTCTCTCTCTCTCTCTCTCTCTCTCTCTCTCTCTCTCTCTCTCTCTCTCTCTCTCTCTCTCTCTCTCTCTCTCTCTCTCTCTCTCTCTCTCTCTCTCTCTCTCCTTCTCCCTCCCTGCATCCCTCTCTCTTCCCTGCCCTCCCTTTCCCTTCCTCTCTCCATCCCTTCCTCCCCCCTCCTCTCTCTCCCTTCGTTCCCCCTTTCCTCGTTAAAGAAAAGACCATTCCTTGACATGCCTCTCCTAAACCTTCATTAAGTGACACACATACGACACATGTGACACAAATCCAGACTGAAAGCAAGTGCACATAAGGCAGTTGTTCGTAATGCCAGAAAAGGGTTTGTTGCTTGTGTATGGAAGCACTTTGGGAAAAGAACGCTACGTGTTGACACAGCATAGCGTTCAAACATTTGTACGTATCATAGTCAAGTATTTGTATAAGTTTAGGTTATTTGAGGAAGCAGTTATGAAATATTTCTCTAATGTAAAAGACAAACATGAGTAAGCGTAATGCATCATCATTTCAATGAATAGGTAATGTCTCGCTGTGTGAATAAAGTGTAGAATGAAAAAAAGTGGGTTTATGGTCGCTGGTTTCATAACGGAACTGAGAGAGAAAGAAAAATAACTAAGAAATGAGGATAAGAGAGGGAGATGGCGGAAGAGGAAAAAATGAAAGATTTGAGAGAGATGAAGAAAAGGAAGGACGTGGTACTAATGATGATAATAACATTATCATATTAATATGATAATGATGATTATGATACTAATAAGTATAGTACTAATGGTGATGATAATAATTCTAGGAAGAACAATAATCATAATGATAATAATGAACATGATGATAAAAATAACAATAACAATAATAGTAAAGATAATGATAACAATAATAACGATGCTGTTGCTGATGATAAAGGAACCATAATGGCAATAAAAATGATAACAATTATGATAATAATAGTGATATAAAAATAATAAAATCACAAGACAGAGAAAGAAGAAGAAAAGAGGAAGCGACCCGCCACTCAAGCCAAGACAACCCGAAGAAATCCTCGCTCAGAATTCTCCGTCGCAGCAGCAAAAAAAAAAAAAAAAAAAAAAAAAAAAGAGGAACAAGCGGCGTTTGACCCATAATTCAGCGCCTCGTGAATGATCTATCGACGAGAAGACTAATTTCGAATTCCATCTATCGACGTCGAAAATCGGGGTCGTCATCAAGCTTGCAACACGACGTCTCAACTTGCCTTGTATCGGGTCAAATCTTAACGCCGGGCAAGATCGGGGACATCGGTCTTGGTCTCAATGACACGGCGGGGCTGCTTAATGTTGGATGGGCGATTAACCGTAAGATCCGGCCGGGTTCTCGCTCTCTCGCTCTCTCTCGTTTTCTCTTTCTTTTTCTCTTTCTCTCATATTCTCTTTCTCGGTCTCTCGTTTTCTCTTTCTTTTTCTCTTTCTCTCTCATTTTCTCTTTCTTTTTCTCTTTATCGGTCTCTCTCTCGTTTTGTCTTTAATTCTCTCTTTCTGTCTCATTTTCTCTTTCTTTTTCTCTTTCTCGGTCTCTCTCTCATTTTCTCTTTCTCTCTCATTTTCTCCTTCTTTTTTCTCTTTCTCTGTCTCTCTGTCTCTCTCTCTATCTATCTATCTATCTCTATCCCTCTCAAACTCATACCTTGTTGAATGTTCTGTTTTGTATCGTCTGCATTTTCTTACCCTAGATACGCACACCTGCATGTGTACATAGGCGAAAGAAAGTGAGAAGGGGAGGTGCGTACAAAAGGTGGGGGTGCATACGCAAGTAACAAGACCAAGACACACATACACACACACACAGAGAGAAGAGAGAGAGAGAGAGAGAGAGAGAGAGAGAGAGAGAGAGAGAGAGAGAGAGAGAGAGAGAGAGAGAGAGAGAGAGAGAGAGAGAGAGAGAGAGAGAGAGAGAGAGAGAGAGAGAGAGAGAGAAAGAGAGGAGAGAAGAGAGAGAAAGAGAGAGAGTAAGAGAGAGAAGAGAGAGAGACAGAGAGAAGAGAGAGAGAGAGAGAGAGAGTGAAAGAGAGAGAGAGAGAGAGAGTAAGAGAAAGAGAATAAAAGCTAGAGAGAGCGAACGAGCGAGAGTTAGCTCACCGTAAACAAAACAGCGGGCGGGAGAAAGAGAAGGAGAGGGAGAACGCGGCAGAACCGGAGGCAAAGCCCTAAGAGATATAGATATGAGATGCTCCCATGCACTCAGGCAAGCAGTGAGCACCCGCCTCGAGATCCGGGGGGGGGGGCTCTGCTTCTGCGTGGGGGACAATCAACAGTACTCCTGCAGAGGTGGAGTGTGCGAGACTGCATGTGAGTACAAGGAGGAGTGTACAAGTGAAGGGTCGTGGGCTATTAGACTTGAGTGATGGAACCTTTCACAAAGTTACTTAGGAAACGGCAGAGGAGAGTAATCGGTGCTGCTCTTTCTCTTCTTCTTCTTCGCTTTCTCTCTTTTTCTTTTATTCTCCCTTTTTCTTTGTCTTCTCTTTCTTTTTCTTTTACTTCGAGCTTTTCTCTTTTTTCTCTTCCTTTTCTCTTTTTTCTTCTTTTCTCTCTCTTTTCTTTTTCTTTTCCTCTCCTTTTCTACCACTTCTTCTCCGTTTCCTCTATTTTCTCTCTTTACTTTTTCTCCTTTCCCTCTCCTTTTTTCTTCTTCTTTTTTGCTTTTTCTTTTCCCTTTTCTGTTTCTCCTCCTTCCCTCTTTTTTCTCTCTTTGCTCCTTATTCTCTCCTTGTCTTTTACTTCTCGTTTTTTTATTCTTTTCTTTTCCTTTTCTTCTCTTCCTTTGTTTTTCTCTTTTTCTTCTTTTCCTTTTTTCTCACCAATAAACGGCTACGTAGTCCGAAATACAAGAATTTTGGGCAATCGTAAAGAGGGAAGTTTAATAGTCTTACGTTATAAGTAAATAGCATTTTTTGGATAACATATTGAAACGTGGTGGGTTTTCATCCTAGAATTAATTCCCTCAATATTTTCAGAGACTTTTCGTTGGGAGACAAAGGGAAAGATTGATAGATACAAATGTAAGAGTGTAAGTGGAAAGGAGTAATACCATTAGAGAAATACACTGAAAGATAGGTAAAGTCGAATGGGAGTTTGGAAATTTAGATAGATTGTTCGATTGATAGATAGACATTTATGGTTGGTTGGGTAAGGAGCTGGACAGAAAGATAGATGGTAGATAGATAGAAAGATAGAAAGAAAGAAGTGTATAACGATAGACAGAAAGAAAGACATGTATAGCGATAGATAAAAAGAAAGATGCATAATGATAGATAGAAATAAATAAATGTAAAACGATAGATAGAAAGAAAGAAATGCATAATGATAGATAGAAAGAAAGAAATGTATAACGATAGATAGAAAAAAAATGTAAAACGACAGATAGAAAGAAAAAAATGTATAGCGATAGATAGGCAGATAGTGAGACAGACAGACAGACCAACACAAACAAACAGATGTAGTTCAGGCAAAATTAGAGAGAGAAAAAGATTAAAAGAAAAAAAAACTATGAAAGCACAAGCAAAAGAAATAAAGCTGGAATGCAAGACGCAGCGGGAAGAAGGAGAGAGAGAAATCAACAAGATTAGTTTGCTCCTTCAAGCAACACTGGTTCTCTCCCCAGGCCCGTGGTCAGTGCAGCAGATGGCCACTTGGAAGTCTCTCGCTGTAAAACTCCGACAAAGTGTTGACTATCTCCTTTGACCAGTGAAGGCGAGGTCCGGGGGAGGGAGGAGGGAGAGAGAGGGCGAGAGAGAGAGGAGAGAGGGCGGGAGGGAGAGAGAGGAGGGGGAGGGAGGAGGGCAGACAGATAGGAGGAGGGAAAGGGAGAGGGATGGGGACGGGGAGAGGGTGGGAGGGAGGGCAGAGAGATGAGAGAGGGGAAGGGAGAATGGAGGGGGGGAGAGGGGAGAGAGAGAGAGCGGGAGGGAGGGCAGAGAGACAGGAGGAGGGAATGGAGAGGGAGGATGACGGGGGAGAGAGAGGAAGAGGGAGAATGAGAAGAAGAGGAAATGAGATAGGGAGTGGAAGAAGAAAAAAAAAGAAAAGAGAGAAGTAAAAAAGTGAGGTGGGAGGTTTGGAGGCTCGGAGCGCAAGAAAAGCAAGAAAATTATACGAAACAAAAACATTTACCCCCCCCTCAAAAAAAAAAGTCTGATACCCTCTCCCTCCCTCCTCCTTACCCTCCCCCCCACCCCCCT
>NW_020871011.1:260744-263244 GCF_003789085.1 Penaeus vannamei | reverse complement strand
TGTGAAGTATGCTTTTCCTATTTTATGTAGAAGATAAATAAAAAGTTCAACGTTCTCCGTTCACATTCATTCTGCAAGCTAAATGTCCATCAAATTATTTCCCTACTTCATTTGCACACGAAAGAAAACGCAGATACACATATACGCATAACGAGTTTTTTAATGACGAAATTTAAATGTCCATCGAAGCCTTTAAAACTCCTACGACCTCCGACCTTCCCGTCCACCTGTGACCCTCTGACGACCTTTGACACGCTTCAGACTCACACTCTTCTACCCCCCCCCCCCACCCCCACCGAGTGTCGAACCTTCACTCACGAGAGAAAAGAAGAACAAAACTGAGAAAAAAAGATAAGAGAAGAGGAGAGAAAGGGACGTCCTAAAAACTGCTACATTCACGAAAGGACTTTGGAGGAGGACGCCGTCAGAGGCGGGAGCGAACCGGGCGCGGGACATCCGGAAAGGAGTCCCTCACTTCCTCTGAGGACTCCGGCATCCGCGCTCCGACGGAAGCAGGTGAGAGAGAGAGGCGGAGAGAGGGAGGGAGAGACACGGGAGAGGGAGGGGAACAGGAGAAGAAAGAGAGAGAGAGAGAGCGGAGAGGGAGTGGGAAGGGGACAGGAGAAGAGAGAGAGAAAGAGAGGGGGAGAAATGCGGAGAGGAAGGGGAAGGGAAAGGAGAGAAAGGGAGAGGGGGAGAGAGATTCGCACACACACACCCGGGATAGAGGGGACAGAGAGGGAGGGAGACAGAAAAGAGAGAGAAGAAACGCCGGAGAGTAGTTGAGAAAGAGACGAGGGGAGAGAGTAGAGAGAGTGGAGGGAAGAAGAAGAAGAGAGGACAGAGAGAAATGGGGGGGAGAGAGAAGAATGCGGAAAGAGAGAGACAAAGGCGTGAGGGGAGAGAAATAAAGCGAAGAAAGAAGCGGAGATA
The DNA here is from genome assembly GCF_003789085.1 of Penaeus vannamei. Lineage (NCBI taxonomy): Eukaryota > Metazoa > Arthropoda > Malacostraca > Decapoda > Penaeidae > Penaeus > Penaeus vannamei. The sequence goes on along the minus strand of NW_020871011.1, from coordinate 262,311 downwards.
CAGATGGAAAGAAACAGAGGAAATGGGCAGAGAGAGAAAGAGGAAACCAGAGGAAGAAAAAAAAAAAGAGAGAGGAAAGATGCAGAGGATGAGAAGAAAAAAGAGCAGATAGAGAAGCAGAAACAGAGGAAATGGGTAAGAGAGAAAGAGGCAACCAGAGGAAGAAAAAAAAAAAAAACTATGAAAGGAGAAGCAGGAAAGATGCGGTGATGGAGGAAGAGGATGCAGAACGGAAAAAAGGCGTAACAGTTGGAGAAGATGGGGGAGAGATAACGATAGACACAAAGGCATAAAAAAGCCTAAAGGAAGTAGTAAAGGATAAAGATGAAAAAAAAAAGATTAAGAAGACTGAAAAAAGGAAAAAATAACAACGACGAAGACGATGAAAAGGAATAAACATCAGGGAAGAAAAAAGAGAGATATAGGGAGAGAAAGAAAGAGAGAAAGAGAGAGAGAGAGATAAGGAAAGAGAGAGAGAGAGAGAAACGGAAGAAAAGGAAAAAGAGCGCAAACGTTGACACGACGAGGCATAATGATCATAATGCACGTAAACCGAAGGAAGGGGAAATAAAGGAAGTGGGAAATGACGAATGATCGAGGTTGAGCGTGAAATTAGATAAAAGGGGCGAGAGGAGAGGAAGCGAAAGGGGAAAAGAACGAAGGGCATGCATTTGAGATTAATTAGCGGGTGTCGAAGAAGGCCGGGATGATGCATAAGGATAATTAGGAGGACTTAATAGCTTCACAAATAGTCTTAGATCAGCGTTCAATTCCTCGTTTTCTGTCTGATCCTCTTGTAAATAATGGGAGGGGGAAGTATCGGGGCGCATTGAAGCGAGGGAGAGGGAGGAGAGAGAGAGAGGGAAGAGGAGATGATAAAAGAGGGAGAGGAAATTCACGAGAGAAAGAACGATAGGTAGATAGCTAGATAGAATGGAAAATAAAGAGGTAGATAGATAGGTAGATAAATAGATAGTTAGATGAATGCATAGCCAGGCAGGCAAATAGAGAGACAGAGAGGAAAAGACACGGTCGCTTTACCATATGTATATAACGAAAAAAGACTTGCGGAAAACCCTACCTGCTCTTCCGATAAAGACTTCAATGTTACCCATAACATCACCTATCCTCTTCCTTGCTCAGCCTTCAGCAACCCTACTTCTTATCTCTCACTCTTACCCTTATCCCAACCAGCATCCATCACGCGAGAGGCAGGCCCTAAGACCTACATCCTCCCCCCCCCCCACCTTTCCTCTTTCCCTTCCAGACGAGACCCACCGAGGGAGAGAAAGGGAGGGGGGAGGGGGAAGGGGGGGAGATAGACGTCAGCTGGCGAGCGAGTGTCGTCTGTAACACCTTGCCTGGTTAAAGTTTAAAGGTACTCCCGTCTCCCCTTGTGGAACTCCCCCTCTGCCCTATAATTGAGCGTGGTTGGGCGACTTACTCTGCTTGGTGTCTCTCTCTCTCTCTCTCTCTCTCTCTCTCTCTCTCTCTCTCTCTCTCTTGTCCTGTTGATCTCTAGCTATTTTTTAAATTAAGAGGCCTTCCATGCTGTTTTTTTTATTAA
>NW_020871011.1:238244-243244 GCF_003789085.1 Penaeus vannamei | reverse complement strand
TTCCTGTTTTATCGCCTTTTTCATGTTCCTATTTATTTATATAAGGAAGTACTAATTTCTCTTTCGTTCCCTATTTTTTATTTTTTATCAATTCTTAATCCTTATACATTTTTGTTTGTTTGTTTCTTTGTTTCCTCTCTCTCTTCATGGCAATTTATTGTTGTGAGATAGAGAGAGAGAGAGAGAGAAGAGAGAGAGGAGGGGTGAGAGAAGGAAAGAGAGATAGAAAGAGAAAGAAAGAGAGAGGGAGAGAGAGAGAGAGAGAGAGAGAGAGAGAGAGAGAGAGAGAGAGAGAGAGAGAGAGAGAGAGAGAGAGAGAGAGAGAGAGAGAGAGAAAGAGATAGAGAGAGAGAGTGAAAAAGAGATAGAGAGAGAAAGAAAGAAAGAGAAAAGAGAGAGAAAGAAAGAAAGGAAAAAAGAAAAGAAAAAAAAGCTCTGGAAAACTTACCGTTGGAGCCACTTTCCAAGCAGAGGAATCGCGCCGCTGCCATAACTCATCTTTTTTTCTCTCGCCCTTCGGCCTCTTCTCTTTTTTCCCTTTTATCCTGCCCCTCTTCGCAAGCATTCGCCGTCTGACAAAACCTTTTTTTTTCGCTTTTAGACCACCCTTTCTGGTCTTTTTTATTCTTTCTTTCTTCTCCCTTTCTCTCTTATCCTCTTTTCTTGGTCTCCTTTCTTCTTCCACCTCATTTCTCTTCCTTCTTGTTTTATTCTTTTTCCTTTTCTACTGTCTTATTCCTTTCTCTTTCTATCTTTCTTCTTTCTTACCTTATCCCTTCTCCATATTCTTATTCTTCTAGATTCTTTCTTTCCTCCCGAGTCTTCCATCTTTTCCCTCATTCTTCCTTCTCTCTTTCTTCCCTTCCTTCTTTCCTATTCGTCCTTCTCTCCTTCCATTCTACTTCTCTTCTATCTCTCTTCCTTCCTCCCTCTCCTTTTCCACGTCCTTCCTTCCTTCCTTCCTTCCTATCATTATTCCCATTTCCTTTCTCTCCCTCTTCCTTCCTCACTTTGGCCCCTCCCCTCTCCTATCCTCCTTTCTCTTCTTCCCCTCTTTTGTCCCTCCTTTTTAAAAATTCTCCTCCTCTTCCTTCTTCTTCCATTCTTACCGCTACCTCCTCCTTCCATTCTTCCTCTTCCTAGCCCTCTTCCTCATCCTCAGATCCACGCGTCTCCCCCCATCTCCCCCCTTGTACCCCAACCCCCCCCCCTCGCCTAACCGTCACTCCATTCAGGGGATTTAAACTTCCTTAAAGACCGCATAAAGAAACTGCCAGTGGGAGAAAGAGGGAGGAAAAAGAGGGAGGCGAGAGACACTCCGATAAGAGGACACAGAGGGAGGAGACAATGATGATTCGAACGGGTTTTGATTGTTCAGTGGGAAAGGGAGGGGGAGGGGGAGGGGGGGGAGGGGGAGAGGGAGGAAGGGAGAGGGAGGGAGGAGGGGGAGGGGAGAGGGAGGAGGGAGGGGGAGGGGAGGAGTGGGGAGGGAGAGGAGGGAGGGGAGGAGGCGAGGGAGGGGAGGGGAGGAAGGGGGAGGAGAGGGAAGGGAGGGAGGGGAGGGGGAGGGAGAGGGAGGGGAGTGGGAGGAGGAGGAGAGGGAGGGAGGGAGGGGAGAGAGGGAGGGAGGGGGAGCGGGGAGTTGGAGGAGAGGAGGGGAGGGAGGAGGGGAGAGGGAGGAGGGAGGAGGAGAAGAAGGGGTGGAAGGGGTGAGGGGGAGGGGAAGAGGGATTGGGGAAGCGATGGAGGAGAGAAGAGAGAGAGAGAAATTAGAAGAAAAGGGTGCGAGGTAGAAGGAGCAAGGAAAAGGAAGGAGGGCAAGGGAGATTAATAGGAAAGGAAAAATGAAGAAGATAAGGAAGAGAATAAGTATGAATAAAGAAAGGGAAAGTGGGAAAGGTACGGAGAGAAAGAGAGCGAGAGTGAAAGCGGGATGGAGGAGGGAAGAGGAGAAAAGGTGGAGGAGTGGATGGAGGGACGACGGAGGTGGGAGGGAGATAGAGGAAGAAAGGGAGAGATAGGTGAAGGGCAGAATGGAATAAGGGAAAGGAAATAAAAAGTGTTTATACAGGAAAGCGAGTGGTGGGACGAAAGGTGGATGGAGAGAAGAAGACTAAGAAAGGGAGGAATAGATGTTGAAGGAGATAGGACGGGGGGGGGGGGGGGGACCGGATAGTGGGTAAATGAGTCACCGGTTCATGTCTTAGCAAAATCCGGCAATGGAGTGAAATTATATACTGCGCTTATAGAAAAGGAATGACAATAATAACATAAAGGAGATGAAATTATAACTCACACCAAAGTACAATAGGATGCACAAAAATGATGATAGAGACACACACACACATACATACATGCACTCACTCAGACACAGACACTAATACACATGCTCAAACACACATCATACAAGACAAACAAAGATTTTCTGCTTTTAACACAAACTAAACAACATCCCCCAGAAGAAAGAAGAAGAAGAAGAAGAAACAAGTACAGAGCGCAGAAGAGTCCAAAAAGTGCGCGAAAATGAACGCGTTGGCCTCGTTCGGACGCCGCGAGCAACTGCACTCCTCGAGCGTCTCTGAAGACGTTTCCAGGATCTCGCTCCTTCGCGCCGGCGGATTCGCTCATCAAAAGGCTCCGTCGCCGCTTTGCCGATTGCGGCGATAGAGCCCTCGCTTGAAGGCGCCCTCGCCGTTTCGTCAAAGGCCGGGTCTCCCTAATCAGATTTTGTTGTTTTCGTGAGAGAGAAAGAATGTGAATATATACGGATATACTTACACACAGATATCTATATCTATATATATCTATCTGTTTATCTATCTTTCTATCTGTCCATATTTGTATCTATCTTCTATATTATCTATATCAATCTATTTATCTTTATATATATTAATATATATATATATATATATATATATATATATATATATATATATATATATATTATATATATATATATATTATGTATATATATATATATATATATATATATATATATATATATACTATATATATATATATATATATATATATATATATATATATAATATATATATAATATATATATATATATATATATATATATATATATATATATATATATATATATATATATATATATATATATATATATACATATATACACATACACACACACACACACACACACACACACACACACACACACACACACACACACACACACATATATACATATAGTATGTGTGTGTGTGTGTGTATACACACATATATGTGTATGTATATATAAGTATGAGTTTGTGCGTACGTATGTATATTGGTGTGTGTGTGTGCGTGCGTGTGTGTGTGTGCGTGTGTGTGTGGGTGCGTGTGCTCATCTGTATGCGCTTGTGTGTTTACATGCATATAAAAGAACCGGAAAGTACCCGTCCCCATGAGAAAAAAACGAGAGAAAAAGGAGAAGAAAAATGAAAAATAAAATAAGACAGAGTGGCACACGACGGTCCAAGACAAGGGGTTCCTTCCAAGAAAACTGAAGGTCGAGACTCACGAGGAGGAGCTCTGAATGGTCTTAAGAGAACACTCAAGGTTGGGGAGACTCCGCCAGACGAGGATTGGTCGATAATGACGACGACGACGAAGCGGGGAGGTGGGGATGGCGATGATGAAGGAGATGGAGGAGGTGGAGGAGGAGGAAGAAGAGGGGGAGGAGGGGGAGATGGAGGAGGAGGAGAAAGAGGAGGAGAGGGAGAGGAGGAAAGAGGAAAAAAGGAGAAGGGGAAGGGGGGAAGCGGGGGAGGGGAGAAGGAGGAAGAGGCGGAGGAGGAGGAGGAATAATGACAATAATAATAATAATAAGAGGAGGAGGAGGAGGATGGAGTGGAGGGAAAGGAGAGGATAATGAATTGTGAGATGGAGAAAGAGGTTAAGTGAGGGGGAGAAAGGTATGGAAGGAGGGGAGAAAATAAAGAGAGGCAGTGTTTGCAGAGAGAGAGAGAGAGAGAGAGAGAGAGAGAGAGAGAGAGAGAGAGAGAGAGAGAGAGAGAGAGAGAGAGAGAGAGAGAGAGAGAGAGAGAGAGAGAGAGAGAGAGAGAGACAGACAGACAGACAGGCAGATAGACAGAGACAGTGAGAAACAAAGGCCAGAGAAAAAGAGAAAAAAAGAGAAAAAAATTCGAGTGTGAGAAATATATAGGTAAACAGAGAAAGAAATGAGAGAGAGATATAGTGAGAATATATATATAAGAGAATGGAGAGAAGAGAGATAGAGAGAGAGAGAGGCACGCATGGAGATCACGGCGGAGAGAGAGAGGAGACGATGAGAGAGAAGTAAAAGAGGATGAGGAGAGTGAGAGAGGAGATGAAGAGGAGAGAGGACGGAGACTGAGAGAGAGAGAGCGAGAGGAGGAGCGGCAAGCGAGAGAGAAGAGAATGGACATACGGCAACGCCGCCAGCGTTGAGAGGGACCGACGTTAGTAGAGAGAGACAGGAGGGTCGTACGTATGATCTCGCCGACTCGGAGACAGAGATTGAGGATGAGAGAGAGACGACCAGGGGTCACGAGAACACGCAAGAAGAGAAAGAAAGAGGAGAGAGAGAGTGAGAGAGAGGCAGCCGGATAGGATAGAAAGAGAACACAGAGATCGAGAGTGGGAGAGAGAGACTCGGAGAGGAGGCAGAGGACACAAGAAAGATACTATTAGTCAGAAGAAAGACAACAAGAAAGATTAGTAGGGACCCAAAGTCAGGAGAGAGAGAGAAAGAGAGAGATAGAAGGGGAGAGAGACGAGACGGAAATAAATAAGTAGAGAGACAGTGTGAAGAAACAAACAGAGGAAAGTAGAAGACCAGAAAACAGAGAAAGAGTAGTAAAACGCGAGCATGCGAGTACAACCGAGAGTTGTGAGAAATAGAGAATGACCCAAACAGCAAAGAAGAAGAAGAGAAGAAGAAGATGGCGAGAGGAGGAGAGGGGGCGGGCCGAGGGAAAAAAAGCGAGGGAGGAAAGGAGAGAGAGAGA
>NW_020871011.1:213244-215744 GCF_003789085.1 Penaeus vannamei | reverse complement strand
GGTCGTGCTAATTGCTGTCTACGGTCCCGTTCTGCTTAGCTCTCTCTCTCCTAAGCAATCTGCCAAACAAGGCACACGCCTAACACGCCAAACAGACAAACAAGGAAAACAAGCAAACAGCTTGATTCTTCTCCTTTGTCCTTTGGTTTCTTTTCTTCACAAGGAGCCGGCAATTCGCGGGGGGGGGGTAGGGGGGTATCTAATTCATCCAATTTAAATCGGCGTTGTTTATTTATCTGAATTATGGCTTCTGTTTATACTCCAGCATTTTCATTAAGTATTATTGCACTAACGGGACAGGGAACAGAAGTTGATAGAAACTGGAATAGAAACTAGCCTAAGCGAAAAAGAGAAGTAAAGCACGAGAGAGAGAGAGAGAGAGAGGAGAAGGGAGGGGAGATGGAGAGGCACAGAGAGAGGAAGAGAGCTGAGAAGAGAGAGAGAGAGAGAGAGATGAGAGAGGGGAGAGAGAGAGTAGAGAGAGAGGAGAGAGAGATGAGAGATAAAGGTTAAAGAATCCAAGACCTTCTGACTACGTTACACGAGGAAAAGCGAGAACCGGACTCCTGTTACCAACGTTATCCAATTCACTTCACAAACACAATGGATTTGATATATAAGGCAATATTCCCCAACAGGAAGCATATTGACAGCATGTTTGGCTGTACCTGACCTGAGTTGACCTAGGCTGCTCCGAGCTAACCGTCCTGTATATCCGTTACTAGTGATTACGTAGAAAAAGAGGTTTGTCGTGGAAAGAGATGTAAGGAGAATAGGAGGGTAATAATGAAGAAAAAGTGATACCATAAGGAGAATAGATAGGAGATAATGAATAACAGGGGATACCAAAAAGCGATGATATGAGGGATATACGAGAAAATAAATAACCATAAAAAAGATAAGCGTAATAGGCAAATGGAGATAACGAACAGTGGGGAAAAATTAGGAATAGCTAGCACTTGGTATGTGAAATTACGATTTTGAATAGGGAAAAAGAATGATAAAAGGTAATATGTATTAACTTTTGTCTATAAAGCTTCAGTTTATTAAATTCAGGGACCGTTCCTGTCTTGGACGTGTCTGAATCTCCGATTATCCGAAGAGAAACAAAATCATGAGAAAAAAAAACAAATAAAATTACATCACAATCACGGGATTACAATTGTAATACTTTCTTTACTCCTCACCATCGCCCTCCCCTCCCTCTCTCTCTCACCCTCTCCCTGTCTCTCCCTCCCGTCTCAAACAATGTCATATCATGTACCCCCTCCCCCCACCCTCCCTTCCCCCCCTCTCCTCCTTCTATCTCAAACCCGCCCTCGTTGACCCTCCAATGGAAAATGTAACAATTCGAAAAAAGGAAAACGGAACAGTGTAAAAATTGGTTCATGCTAAGCACTATCAACTCTTACGGCGTCGTCTTATCTATTCTATTTGAAAAATCTCTTTGTCTCCAAAAATTTTATCTTTTATTAACATTCTTTTTATTTTCTTCTATTTTTGTTTCTATATTCTATTGTTATCAACACAATTCTTATACATCCACACCATATATACTACATTACCTGTACTGTATTCTAGATATGAAATATTATCAATGTATATGTATGTATATGTACACATCATGTATTAATTTTTTTACGTACTCTTTTAGTACTCCTATCATGACTATTATCTACTCTTTTCTTCATTATATTAATAATATTCACCGTTTTCCATTGATATTTCTCTTCTATTTTCTTCTTTTAGTACTTTAACAATCTCATTTCTCCTTTCTCCTCTTCCATTTTATTCTTTATTCTCTTTTTAATTAAATCTTCTTAATTGGTATGTCTCTCCTCAAGTCATTTTACTTCCTCCTAGTAAATCACGACTCTCCTACCATTAAGTCTATTTATTCGCTGTTCTATCTTTCTACACTCAAAAATCAGAATTAATCTATCTTTGCTATATCTCCTGCTCTGTCTGTCTGTCTGTCCTCTGCTCTCTCTCCTTCTCTCTCTCTCTCTTTCTCTTCTCTCTCTCTCTCTCTCTCTCTGCTCTCTCTCTCTCTCCCCTCTCTCACTCTCTTCTCTCCCTCTCTTCCTTCACAAACTTCTATCTTCCTCTATCAGTCTACACTCAATCTATTTATCTATCTATCTTCCTACGTATTTTCTCTTTATACTATCTATTCTAACAGTAAAATCTCCACTTCTCTCTTCTTCATTCTATCAACGCTATCCCTAATACGACCAAATCAGAATACAACAAAAATAAACCAATATATGCATGTCACCCACTATCACCCGCTGTAGAGACCCCCCCTCCCCCACCCCGCCAAAAAAAAAAATTCATTTCTCAGCGCAATCATGCTCCTTCTCCGAGTGCTAAAATGCGAGAATTTTTAATAACCCTTTAAATCAGCCTCCTCATGGAATATTAGCAGTCAGATACTTCATAGGTCGCTGGTTTTGGTTGAAAAATTCGTTCCATATCCGTCTCTTCCCTCTCTGTCTCG
>NW_020871011.1:180429-186202 GCF_003789085.1 Penaeus vannamei | reverse complement strand
TAATCTCCCTCTCTCCCTCTCGTCTCTCTCTGCTCTCTATTCGCCTCTCTCGTCTCTATGCTATCTATCTAATCTACTTATCTATTCTATCTATATTTTTTATCTATCTATTCATCTATCTAACATATCAATCTCAATCCGTCTATCTACCTATCGCTATCTCATCCCGATTCTCTGCTTCTCTCTTTCTCTCTTCTCTCATCCACGACCACTCACCTCTCGCCTCGTCTCCCTCTACTCTTTCCTCGGCTCAGGCAGAAACAACGGACTCTAGCCAGGATATTTTCTCATTTCGCCGCAAATCTCTGCTCTTCTCTCTCTTCTCGTCCCTCTCTCTCTTCTCTTCTCTCGCTCTGCTCTCTGCTCTTCTCATCCTCATCTCTTCTCTTCTCTTCTCTTCCCTCTCTCTCTCTCTTCTCTTCTCTCATCGTCTCTCTCTTCTCTTCTCTCCTTCTCTCATCTCTGTTCTTCTCTCCTCTCTCTTCTCTTCTCTCCTCTTCTCTCTCTTTCTCTTCTCATCTCTCTTTCGTCTCGGTCTTCTCTTCTCTCCTCTCTCTCTCTTCTCTTCTCTCCTCTCTCTCTCTTCTCTTCTCTTCTCTCCTCTCTCTTCTCTCTCTCCTTCTCTCTCTCTTCTCGTTCTCTCCTCTCGGGTCGTCTCTTTGGCTTTCTCTTCTCTCGTACTCTCTCTCATCTTCTCTTCTCTCGCTAGATCTTCTCATTCTCTCTCTTTCTTCTCCCTCTCTCCTCTCTCGTCTCTTTTCTCTTCCTTCTCATCTCTTCCTCTATCCTGCCCTCTCTTCTCCTCCTTCTCTTCTCTCCTCTCTCTCCTCTTCTCTTCTCTCCTCTCTCTCTCTTCTCTTCTCTCCTCTCTCTCTCTTCTCTCTCTCTCCCTATCTCTCTCTTTCTCTCTTCTCCTCTCTTCCTCTCTTCTCTCTCTCCCTCTCTCTCTTTCTCTTCTCTCCTCTCTCTCTCTTCTTCGTCTCTTCTCGTTCCTCTCCTCTCCTCTCTCTTTCTCCCCTCTCCCTCTCTCCTCTCTTCTCTTCTCTCCTCTCTCCTCTTCTCTCCTATCTCTCTCTTCTCTCCTCTCTGCCTCTTTCTGCTTCGCTCTCCTCTCTCTCTCTTCTCCTTCTCTCCTCTCTCTCCTCGGTCATTCTCTCCTCTCCTCCTCTCTCCCTCTTCTCTCTCATTCCTCTCTCTCTCTTCTCTTCTCTCCTCTCCTCGTTTCTCCCTCTTCTCATCCTCTGCCTCTACCGTTTCTTCTCTTCTCTCCTCTCTCTCTCTTCATCTTCTGCTCTCGCTGCTCTCTCCTCTTCTCCTTCTCTCCTCTCTGTTCTCTTCTTCTTCACTCTCTCTCTCTCCTCTTCTCTCCTCCTCTTTATCCCTCTTCTCTTCTCTCACTCTCTCTCCTCTTCTTTCCTCCTCTCTCGTCTCTTCTCTCTCTCTCTCTTCTCTTCTTTCCTCTCTCTCTCTCTCTTTCTCTCCTTCTCTCTCTCTTCTCTTCTCTCCTTCTCCGGCTCAGCATCGTCTGTCTGGGCGGCGAAAATAACACAGAAGGAGAGGGAGAAAATCTTGGTCGCGTTTGTAAAGTGTAAAGTCCACAGGATCAGTCTGCTCCTGTGCTCCGTATTCACACATTAGGTAGGCTATTTGCTATTTTGGTGTGTGGGGTTGGTGCTGAGGTCGAGGCTGTGGGGCTTTTTCATTTCTCTCTGTCTGTGTCTGTGTCTTTGTCTGTCTCTGTGTGTGTGTGTGTCTGTCTCTGTCTCTTTCTCTTCTTCTCTCTCTTTCTGTCTGTCTATCTTTCTCTCTCTCTCTGTCGGTCTGTCTCTCTCTCTGTCTCTTGTCTCTCTCTTCTCTCCCTCTCCCTCCCTCTCCCTCTCTCCTCTCTCTCTCCCTCCCCCTCCCTCCCTCTCCTCCTTCCCTCCCTCCCTCCCTCCCTCCCTCCCTCCCTCCTCCCTCCCCTCCCTCCCTCTCTTCCCCCTCCCTCTCTCCCTCCCTCCTCCCTTCCCTCTCTCCCTCTCCTCCCTCTCTCCTCCTCCCTCCTCCCTCTCTCCTCTCCCTCTCCCTCTCCTCTCTCTCTCCCCTCTCCTCCCTCCCTCCCTCCCCTCTCTCACTCTCTCTCTCTCTCTCTCTCTCTCTCTGTCGAGCGTCTTGTCTCATTGTGTACCCGAAATAGGCGCATTGTATGCAGCGTGGTCTGTCAGAAGAGGGAGGGGACGTGTGTGTAAACAGGTAGGTAGATATAGGGGGTAAGGAAGGGAGTGAATGAGAGAGAGTGAGAGGGAGAGAGAGGGAGAGGGAGGGAGAGAGAGAGAGAGAGTGGGAGAGAGAGAGAGTGAGAGAGAGAGAGAGAGAGAGAGAGAGAGAGAGAGAGAGAGAGAGGGAGAGAGAGAGAGAGAGAGAGGAAGAGACAATGAGAGAGAAAGAGACACACACACAATGAGAGAAAGAGGAGAAGGGATAGAGGGAGAGAGAAAGAGACAATAGGAGATGGAAAGAGAGAAAGAGACAATGGGAGAGAGAAAGAGAAAGAAACAACGAGAAAGAGAGAGAGAGAGAGAACCAGACAGACAAACAAACAAAAACAAACAAATAATCAGGTACATATAACCTATAAAATGAAACCCGACCTTTTAAACCCACGACCCCGATAGAATCTAATCCTCAATGATGGAGACACGAACAGAATCCAGCGTCGCAAAAACAGACCTGTACATTAGGCTGTTTAATCGCCAATTCTGAGAAAGTTGTCTCGATTTACAAATTGGACGTAAGGCAAGGAAGGAGGGAAGAAGAAGGAGAAAACAGAATGAGTTGTTTTTGTCGTTTTGTTTTGTTGTTTTTTGTTTGGTTTGGTGTTGTGGTCTCGTTTGTTTTTTTGTTTGTTTTGGGTGGTGTTTGTTCTTCTTTTTTTTTGTTGTTGTGTTGTCTTCTTTTGTTGTTCTTGTTCTTTCTTTCTTTTGTTTTGTTTTTTGTTTGTTTGTTGGTGGCTTGTTTGTTGTTTGTTTTGTTTGTTTGTTTGGGGTCTTCTCTTTCTTTTGTTGTTGTTTTTGTGTTTTTGTTTGTGGTTTGTTTGTTGTGTTTTTGTTTTGTTTTCTGGTCTTGTTTTTCTTTCTTTTTGTTTTGTTTGTTTGTTTTGTTTGTTTGCTGGTTGTCTTCTTCTTTCTTTTGTTGTTGTTTTGTTTGTTTTGTTTGGTTGGTCTTTGTTTTTCTTTCTTTGTTTTGTTTGTTTGTTTTTGTTGGTCTTGGTTTGTTGTTTGTGTTTGTTGTTTTGGTGGTCTTGTTCTTCTTTCTTTTGTTGATTGTTTTGTTTGTTTTGTTTGGTGGTCTTGTTCTTCTTTCTTTTGTTGTTGGTTGTTGTTTGTTTGTTTTTGTTTGGTGGTCTTGTTCTTCTCTTTTGTTGTTGTTTTTGTTGTTGTTTTGTTTGCTTCTTGTTTTTTCTTTCTTTTGTTTGTTGTTTGTTTGTTTGTTTATTTGTTTGCTGGTCTTGTTCTTCTTTCTTTTGTTGTTGTTTTTGTTTGTTTTGTTTGGTGGTCTTGTTCTTCTTTCTTTTGTTTTGTTTGTTTGTGTTTTGTTTGTGGTCCTTGTTCTTCTTTTTTTGTTTGTTGTTTTGTTTGTTTGTTTGGTGGTCTTGTTCTTCTTTCTTTTTGTTGTGTTTTTTTTGTTTGTTTGTTTGGTGGTCTTGTTCTTCTTTTCTTTTTTTGGTTGTTTTTTGTTTGTTTTGTTTGGTGGTCTTGTTTTTCTTTCTTTTGTTGTTGTTTTTGTTTGTTTTGTTTGGTGGTCTTGTTCTTCTTTCTTTTGTTGTTGTTTTTGTTTGTTTTGTTTGGTGGTCTTGTTCTTCTTTCTTTTGTTTGGTTGTTTTTGTTGTTTTGTTTGGGGTCTTGTGTTCTTCTTCTTTTTTGTTGTTGTTTTTGTTTGTTTTTGTTTGGTGGTCTTGTTCTTTTCTTCTTGTTGTTGTTGTTTTTGTTTGTTTTGTTTGGTGGTCTTGTTCTTCTTTCTTTTGTTGTTGTTTTTGTTTGTTTTGTTTGCTGGTCTTGTTTTTCTTTCTTTTGTTGTTGTTTTTGTTTGTTTGTTTATTTGTTTGCTGGTCTTGTTCTTCTTTCTTTTGTTGTTGTTTTTTTGTTTGTTTGTTTGGTGGTCTTGTTCTTCTTTCTTTTTGTTGTTGTTTGTTTTTTGTTTGTTTTGTTTGGTGGTCTTGTTCTTCTTCTTTTTGTTTTGGTTGTTTTTGTTTGTTTTGTTTGGTGTCTTGTTCTTCTTCTTCTTTTGTTTGTTGTTTTTGTTTGTTTTGTTTGGTGGTCTTGTTCTTCTTTCTTTTGTTTGGTTGTTTTTGTTTGTTTTGTTTGGTGGTCTTGTTCTTCTTTCTTTTGTTGTTGTTTTTGTTTGTTTGGTTTGCTGGTCTTGTTTTTCTTTCTTTTGTTGTTGTTTTTGTTTGTTTGTTTATTTGTTTGCTGGTCTTGTCTCTTCTTTTGTTGTTGTTTTTGTTTGTTTTTGTTTGGTGGTCTTGTTCTTTCTTTCTTTTGTTGTTGTTTTTGTTTGTTTTGTTGCTGGTCTTGTTCTTCTTTCTTTTGTTGTTGTTTTTGTTTGTTTATTTGTTTTGGTGGTCTTGTTCTTCTTTCTTTTGTTGTTTGTTTTTTGTTTGTTTGTTTGGTGTGTCTTTGTTCTTCTTTCTTTTGTTTGGTTGTTTTTGTTTGTTTTGTTTGCTGGTCTTGTTTTTCTTTCTTTTGTTGTTGTTTTTTGTTTGTTTATTTGTTTGCTGGTCTTGTTCTTCTTTCTTTTGTTGTTGTTTTTGTTTGTTTTGTTTGGTGGTCTTGTTCTTCTTTCTTTTGTTGTTGTTTTTGTTTGTTTTGTTTGCTGGTCTTGTTCTTCTTTCTTTTGTTGTTGTTTTTTGTTTGTTTATTTGTTTGGTGGTCTTGTTCTTCTTTCTTTTGTTTGTTTGTTTTTGTTTGTTTGTTTGGTGGTCTTGTTCTTCTTTCTTTTGTTTGGTTGTTTTTGTTTGTTTTGTTTGCTGGTCTTGTTTTCTTTCTTTTGGTTGTTTTTTTGTGTTGTTTGTTTGGTGGTCTTGTTCTTCTTTCTTTTGTTGTTGTTTTTGTTTGTTTGTTTTGGGTGGTCTTGTTCTTCTTTCCTTTCTTTTGTTGTGTTTTTGTTTGTTTGTTTATTTGTTTGGTGTCTTGTTCTTCTTTCTTTTGTTGTTGTTTTTTTGTTTGTTTTTTTTGTTTGGTGGTCTTGTTCTTCTTTCTTTGTTGTTGTTTTTGTTGTTTGTTTATTTGTTGGTGGTCTGTTCTTCTTTCTTTTGTTTGTTTTTTGTTTGCTGGTCTCGTTCTTCCCTCTTTTGTTTGTTTGTTTTTTTGTTTGGTTTGGTGGTCTCGTTCTTCCCTCTTTTGTTTGTTTTTGTTTGTTTGTTTGGTGGTCTTGTTCTTCTTTCTTTTGTTGTTGTTTTTGTTTGTTTGTTTGGTGGTCTTGTTCTTTCTTTTGTTTTTTTGTATGTTTGTTTTTGTTTGCTGGTCTCGTTCTTCTTTATTTTGTTGCTTTTTGTTTGTTTTGTTTGCTGGTCTTGTTCTTCTTTCTTTTGTTGTTGTTTTTGTTTGTTTGTTTGCTAGTCTCGCACTTCCCTCTTTTGTTTATTTTTGTTTGTTCTTTGGTTTGGTGGTCTTGTTCTTCCCTCTTTTGTTTGTTTTTTGTTTTGTTTATTCTCATTCATATATTTTTTGCGGTGTGTATGATTTTGCAATGGATGAAGAGGTACAGAATTTCCGGAACTGAATCCTTTTTTTGT
>NW_020871011.1:172929-175429 GCF_003789085.1 Penaeus vannamei | reverse complement strand
TCGTTATCATCATTATTTAATTTGATCGGTTTTCTTCATAAATCACAGTGATTCTGAATATCATTTATAAGCTACTACCAATCTAATCGTTGTTGATGTTGTTATAGTTATCGTTATAATCCTTTACGATGATCTCATCTTGCATTAAATATTTAAAAAATATACTAACACATAACCGACTTATATGTCTGCGTGACGGACAGCCATTTTTTCTTTTATTTTTTACTTTTTTTAACCGTCGTCAGCGCGCTTTCAGGACGTAAAATTATGATCTGGGAGCCGGCAAGGTCATTTGTTGTTGTAAAATAGCCTAATGGCATTAACAGCTCCCTGCGTCTACTTAGTCTACTGAGCTCGGTCAAATTCGCGCTATTATCGTACAGCTTTCTACTCTAACTGTCCGAAGGGTTTTCCGCTGTCGTATGGTTCGGGCGGCAAGTTATCGTACCCGGCTTTTGTCCCCGGTTCTTTGTGTTTTTGGCTATTCATGATGAATACATGGAATTATCCGTTCTTTCTCTGCTCTCTGTCTTTCTCTCTCTCTCTCTGTTTCTTATTCTCTCTCTCTCTGTTTCTTATTCTCTCTCTCTCTCTCTCTCTCTCTCTCTCTCTCTCTCTCTCTTCTCTCTCTCTCTCTCTCTCTCTCTCTCTCTCTCTCTCTCTCTCTCTCTCTCTCTCCCCTCTCCCTTCCCTCTCCCTCTCCCTCTCCCTCTCCCTCTCCCTCTCCCTCTCCCTCTCCCTCTCCCCCTCTCTCTCTTCCCCTCTCCCTCCCACCCTCTTTCTCTTTCTCTCTCTCTCTCCTTACTATTTTTTATACCTCTCCTTTTTCTTTTCCCATGTGAGTCCACCTGTCAGGAGCTCAGACTGTTTGTAAACATAAGTGAGAAATGATAGAGAGGGGACGATAGGTAGATAGATAGATAGATGATAGGAGAACGAGAGAAGGAGAGGGATAGAGAGAGGGGGGGGATAGAGAGAGAGAGAGAGAGAGAGAGAGAGAAGAAAGAGAGAGAGTGAGAGAGAGAGAGAGAGAATTAGAGAGAGGAGAGAGAGGGAGATAGGCAGACAAAACAAATAGAGAAAAAAAATACAATAATCCGATAAAACTGTAGAAAGATAAATGAAAACCAAAAACACTGCAATTAAACAGAAAAAAAAATAATAAAAAGAATTAACACGACCCGAGCTCACGAACCACGCAAAACAAAACAAAAAATCCCAAAAAATACAAATTATACACAGAAATAATAAAAAAGAACACAGAAAACGAAAAAAAAAAGAGAAGGAGCAGAGAAAGAAAGAGAGGAGAACAGATAGAGAATAATAATCCTGAGCACCCAAGGAATGAAATGTACCCGAGATTTTGTTTACTTATTGACATGTGGCCAGATAACAGCGCCAGGGGAGGGGGAGGGGGGAGGGAAGGGGGAGAGGGTGCAGAGAGGGGGGAGGGAAGGGGAGGAGTGCAGGAGGGAGGAGGGGGGTATAGAGGGTGCTGGGGGAGAGGGAGAGAGGGGAGAGGGTATAGAGGGTGATGTTGGAGAGGGTGCAGAGAGGGGGAGGGGGGGGGTTGCCGAGGGGAGGAGGGGGAGAGGGTATAGAGGGTGATGTTGGAGAGGGTTCAGAGAGGGGGGAGGGGGAGGGACACAGAGGGTGATGTGGGAGGGGGTGCAGATGGGGGGAAGGGGAGGGGGAAAGTACAGGAGGGGAGGAGGGAAGGTGAAGGAGGGGGGGGGAATGGTAGAGAGAAGGGTGAGGGTGATGCAGAGAGGGGGAAGGGAAGGTGGGGAAGAGGAGAGAAGGGTGAGAGTACAGAGGGTGCTGGCAGGAGAAGAGGGAGGAAGAGAGGGAAAGGGGAGGGAGGAAGTACAAAGAAGAGGAGAGGGAGGAATGGAAGGGAAGGGGAGGGAGCTAACTGAGAGAGGAAGGGGAAGAGGAGAGAAGGGGGAGGGTGATGCAGAGAGGGTGGGGGGGGGATGGAAACAGAGGGGAGAGGGTGGAGAAGAGTTATAGGGGAATAGAGGGAGGAAAGGACGAGATAACGGAGGGGGGAAAAGGATGGGAAGAGGGAGGGGAAGAGAGGGAAGAGGACAGAAGATGGGAGAGGGAAGAGAGGGAGGTGACAGGGGTGGAGAGAGGAGAGAGGGAGAGGGAGAGGAACAGAAGATGGAGAGAGGAGAGAGGAAGAGAGGGAGTGACAGAGGGTGGAGAGAGGGGAGAGGGAGAGAGAGAGGACAGAAGATGGAGAAGAGGAGAGAGGGAAGAGAGGAGAGGGAGAGGATGGAGAAGACGGGAGGGGGAAGAGAGGGAGAGGGTGGAGAAGAGGAGAGCTGGCAGAGGAGAATAATGCAAAGGTATTAAGGGATAGGATGGTAGGGGAATGAAAAAGGGGAAGGAGAAGGGAGGGAGAGAAGACATCGAATAAAGAGCGAGAGACGGAGAATGAATAAATATCGACTATTCATACATACATACATATGTACGCACATACATATATACA
>NW_020871011.1:142929-167929 GCF_003789085.1 Penaeus vannamei | reverse complement strand
TGTGTGTGTGTGGTGTTTTGTGTGGTGTGTGTGGTGTGTTTGTTTGTGTTGTGTGTTGTTTTGTGTGTGTGTGTGGTTTTGTTTGTTGTGTGTGTGTTTGTTTGTGTGTGTGTTGTGTTGTTTGTGTGTGGTGTGTTTGTTTGGTGTGTGTGTTGTGTTTGTTTGTGTGTGTGTGTGTGTTTGTTTGTTGTGTGTGTGTTTGTTTGTGTGTGTTTTGTGTGTGTGTGTGTGTGGTGTTTGTTTGTGTGTGGTGTGTTGTTTTGTGTGTGTGTGTTTGTTTTGTGGTTGTGTGTTTGTTTGTTTGTGTGTGTGTGTGTTTTGTTTGTGTGTGTGTGTGTTTGTTTTGTGTGTGGTGTGTGTTTGTTTGTGTGTGTGTTGTTGTGGTGTGTGGTGTGTGTGTGTGTGGTGTTGTGTGTGTGTTGTTTGTGTGTGTGTGTGTGTGTTTTGTTGGTGTTGTGTTGTTTTGTGCTGTGTGTTTGTGTGTGGTGTGTGTTGTTTGTGTTGTGTGTGTGTTTGTTTGTGTGTGTGTGTGTTTGTTTGTGTGTGTTGTATTTGGTGTGTGTGTGTGTTTGTTTGTGTGTGTTTGTTTGTGTGTGTGTGTGGTTTTGTTTGTGTGTGTGTTTGTTGTGTTTGTGTGTGGTGTGTGTTTGTTTGTGTGTGTGTGGTGGTTTGTGTGTGTGTGTGTGTGTGTGTGTGTGTGTGTGTGCGGTGTCNCTAATATTGCAGTAATTATCAAAATTATCATTATAATTATCATTTTATTATGATTATCATTATTATTATTGTCATAATCATCAAATTTATCATCATTATTGTTAATAATGAAGGATTTATCAGGAAAATCGAAGTAATTACCTTAATTAATGTTAAAATCATAATAATTATCATTTAAAAGCGAAAAAGGTTTTTTTTTCAACCTTTTTCTCAAAAGGGTAGATTTTGCCATTTTTTCGACTTATTTATTAGTTTTAGCTTTTATTTCATTATAAATGGACTTTATGATTGTCATTATCATTATTGTCATTATTCTTATGATTATCATCATTATAGTCATTTTCGTCATGATTATCATTATGATCATTATCATTATTGCATTTATAATGATTATTATTGTTATAATGATTATTGGAATCGAGTTAATTATTGCTATTATTGCAGTAATTATCAAAATTATCCTTATAATTATCATTTTATTATTATTCTTACTATTATTATTGTCATTATCATAATAATCATAATTATTGTTAATAATGAAGGAATTATCATTAGAATAATCATAATTACCTGAATTAATGTTAAAATCATCATAATTATAATTTAAAAGCGAAAAAAGGGTTTTTCGACCTTTCTCTCAAAAGGCTGTAATAATCTAGATTTTGCCGTTTTCTCGACTTTTGGGATTTAATTAGTTTTAGCCTTTATTTAATTATAAATGTACTCTATGATTATTATTATCATCATTGTTGTCATTAATCTTATGATTATTTTTACAGTCATTATCATTATTATCATTTTTATCATTATCATTATAGCAGTTAAAATGATTATTATTGGAATTATTGCTTTCCTTTTCATTATTATCACTATTTTTATAATGATAATAACAAGAATGATAATTTTAGAAATAATAATGAAAATAATACTCATTATAATATCAATAATAATGATTTCATTATCATTCCTAGTCCCATTATTTTTATGAAATTTATTAGAATCGAGTTAATTATTGCTATTTTTGCAGTAATTATCAAAATTATCATTATAATTATCATTTTATTATTATTATTATTATTATTATTATTATTGTCAATATCATCATGATTATAGTTATTGTTAATAATAAAGGAATTATCATTAAAATCATCATAATTACCTGATTTCATGTTAAAATCATCATAATTATTAGTTAAAAACGAAAAAGGTTTTTTTCGACCTTTGGGATTTTCTTATATTTAGCCTATATTTCATTATAAATGTACTCTATGATTATTATCATCATTATTGTCATTACTCTTATTATTATCATCATTATAGTCATTATCGTCATTGATTATCATTATTATCATTATCATTATTGTAGTTATAATGATTATTATCCTAATTATTACTATCATTTTCATCATTATAACTATTTTTATAATGATAATAACAATAATGATAACTTTTGAAATAATGACAATAATACTCATTATACTAACAATAATAATGATATTATTGTCATTATGAGTATGAAAATTATTAGAATGGAGTTAAAATTATTGCTATTATTGCAGTAATTATCAAAATTATCATTATAAATATCATTTTATTATCATTATCATTATCATTATTGTCATTATCATCATGATTATCATTATTGTTATTAATAAAGGAATTATCATGGAAATCATCATAATTACCTGAATTAATGTTTAAAATCATCATAATTATCATTTAAAAGCGAAAAAAGGGTTTTTCGACCTTTCTCCCAAAAGGCTGTAATAATCTAGATTTTGCCTTTTCTCGACTTTTGGGATTTAATTAGTTTTAGCCTTTATTTAATTATAAATGTACTCTATGATTATTATTATCATCATTGTTGTCATTAATCTTATGATTACTTTTACAGTCATTATCATTATCATTTTTATCATTATCATTATAGCAGTTATAATGATTATTATTGGAATTATTGCTTTCCTTTTCATTATTATCACTATTTTTATAATGATAATAACAAGAATGATAATTTTAGAAATAATATTGAAAATAATACTCATTATAATATCAATAATAATGATTTCATTATCATTCCTAGTCCCATTATTTTGTATGAAATTTATTAGAATCGAGTTAATTATTGCTATTTTTGCAGTAATTATCAAAATTATCATTATAATTATCATTTTATTATTATTATTATTATTATTATTATTATTATTATTATTATTGTCAATATCATCATGATTATAGTTATTGTTAATAATAAAGGAATTATCATTAAAATCATCATAATTACCTGATTTCATGTTAAAATCATCATAATTATTAGTTAAAAGCAAAAAAGGTTTTTTTCGACCTTTGGGATTTTCTTATATTTAGCCTATATTTCATTATAAATGTACTCTATGATTATTATCATCATTATTGTCATTATTCTTATTATTATCATCATTATAGTCATTATCGTCATGATTATCATTATCATTATTGTAGTTATAATGATTATTATCCTAATTATTACTATCATTTTCATCATTATAACTATTTTTATAATGATAATAACAATAATGATAACTTTTGAAATAATGACAATAATACTCATTATACTAACAATAATAATGATATTATTGTCATTATGAGTATGAAAATTATTAGAATGGAGTTAATTATTGCTATTATTGCAGTAATTATCAAAATTATCATTATAAATATCATTTTATTATCATTATCATTATCATTATTGTCATTATCATCATGATTATCATTATTGTTAATATTAAAGGAATTATCATGGAAATCATCATGATTACCTGAATTAATGTTAAAATCATCAAAATTATCATTTAAAAGCAAAATGGGGGTTTTTCACCTTTCTCTCAAAAGGCTGTAATACACTAGATTTTGCCGTTTTTTCGGCTTCTGGGATTTTATTATATTTAGCCTTTATATCATTATAAATGGACTCTATGATTATTATTATCATCATTATCATCATTGTTGTCATTATTTCTTATGATTATCATCATTATAGTCATTATCATCATGATTATCATTATCATTATTGCAGCTATAATGATTATTATGCTAATTATTACTGTCATTTTCATCATTATAACTCTTTTTGTAATGATAATAACAATAATTATAATTTTAGAAATAATAATGACAATAATAGTCATTATAATTTCTATTGTCATTGTTAGTATGAAAATTAATAGAATAGAGGTAATTATTGCTATTATTGCAGTAATTATCAAAATTATCATTTTATTATTATTATTATTAATATTGTCATTATCATCATAATTATCATTATTGTTGATAATAAAGGAAATATGAAAATCATCATCACTTTTCGGATTTTATTAGTTTTAGCCTTTATTTCATTATAAATGGACTGCAATTATTGCAGTAATTATCAAAATTATCATTATAATTATAATTTTATTATTATTATTATTATTATTATTATAATCATTATCATCATTATTGTCATTATTCTTATCATCATTATTTTAGTCATTATCGTCATGATTATCATTATTATCATTATTATTATTTCAGTTATAATGATTATTATACTAATTATTAGTCATTTTCATCATTATAACTATTTTTATAATGATAGTAATAATAATGATAATTTTAGAAATAATAATACCCATTATAATAACAATAATAATTGTATTATTATTATCTTTATTGTCATTATTTTTATGAAAATTATTTGAATAGACTTAATTATTGCTATTACTGCAGTAAATATCAAAATTATCATTATAATTTTCAATTTATTATCATTATAAATTTTAAATCATTATCATTATAATTTTCAAATTATTATCATTATTAATATTGTCATTACCATCATAATTATCATTATTAAAGGAATTATCATGAAAGTCATCATAATCATCATAATTATAATCGAAAAAGGTTTTTTTTCGACCTCTCTCTCAAAAGCTTTAAATAATGATGATAATAATACGCTAGATTTTGCCGTTTTTTTTCTACTTTTGGGATTTTATTAGTTTTAGCCTTTATTTCATTACAAATGTACTCTATGATTATTATCATCATTATCATCATAATTGTCATTATTCTTATGATTACCATCATTATAGTCATTATCGTCATAATTGTCATATTATCATTAACATTATTACAGTTATAATTATTATTATGCTAATTGTTAATGTCATTTCATCATCATAACTATTATAATGATAATAACAAAAATGATAATTTTAGAAATAATAATGACAATAACACTCATTATAATAACAATAATAATATTATTATTTATATTCTTTTATTAGTATGAAAATTATTAGAATAGAGTTAACTATTGGTATTATTGCGGAAATTATCAAAATTATAATATAATTATTATTACCATTATTAATTATTATTACCATTATTGTCATTATCATCATAATTATCATTATTGTTAATAAAGGAATTATCATGAAAATCATCATACTTACCTGAATTAATGTTAAAATCATCATAATTATCATTTAAAAGTGAAAAACATTTTTTTTTCGACCTTTCTCTCAAAAGGCTGTAATACGCTAGATTTTTCCGTTTTTTCGACTTTTGGGATTTTATTAGTATTAGCCTTTATTTCATTATAAATGGACTCTATGATTATTATCATCACCCTTATTATTATTGTTATTATTCTTATGATTATCATCATTATAGTCATTATCGTCATGATTATCATTATTATCATTCCTTATTGCAGTTATAATTATCATTATGCTAGTTATTACTGTCATTTTCATTATCATAATATTTTTTTATAATGATAACAATAATGATTATTTTAGAAATAGTAATGACAATAATACTCATTATAATAACAATAATAATGATATTATTTCTATTCTCATTATTTGTATGTAGGAGGTTGTGACTTAGAGCAGGTGAATGAAGGGAGGGTTTAGTGGGAAAGGAGTATGTGAAACCCCACGAAAGACCCATGCCCTAAACTATTCTTTGTGAGGGCGTTTTCTTGCTTAGGCTGTAGAAGTGTCAAAAGAAAAAGTAGAGTGAACACCTGTTCCAGCTGTAGGAGGAAAGCAGTTGCCAGGCTAAGGTGTGAAAGAGGGAACCATCTGGCCTTGAGCATATCGTTGGCATCGCTCGGCCGCGCAAAAGGCTCGTCCTTGAGCCATCTGCAACATATGCACTGCTAGGGCGTCTGGTGGCAAGCTCTGTTAGGCTTTTACAGATGGTTGCTGGTGATCCATGGTCCCTAAGGTCATCGTGTGCCAGAGTAGGTGGAGGTGCAACATTCAGTAGCAAAGGATCACATCATTTTCAGGGAGGCTAAAATATAAATGTACCAGGGCTAAGGAGGAGGAGGATAAGTTACTTGTTAGTAACCTTACTAAGATGCTGGAAAATGAGAGCCTAATAAGAACGTCACAAAAGAGGTAACATGTCATATGAAGAGGTGTTAATTACTAAGATTTGTTAGGACAATCGAGTTCAGTAATCATCATATTGTAGGGAGAAAAATTAATAAGCAAGAATTCCATATCTCCGGACTAAATAGGCTAGTAATTATGCTTTGGACACATGTAGGCTTGGGCCTGAACATAAAGTAAACGTGCGCATCTCGGGCGCAAATCATAAATGTACGAAAGTAAGAAGAATAATAAATGTGTCACAGGGTCCGATTCCTTTCTAGCAGATTCAACGTGCGGCTAGGCATGATTCCTTTGTAGTAGGCTTCGTGTGTGGTTGGCACAATTCCAGTCTTTACGCAATTATTGCAGTTATAATGATTATTATGCTAATTATTACTGTCATTTTCATCATTATAAATTATCTTTATAATGATAATAACAATAATGATAATTTTAGAAATAATAATGACAATAATACTCATTATAATAAAAAATATTTCTATTATTTCTATTGTCATTATTTGTATGCAAATTATTAGAATAGAGTTAATTATTGCTATTATTGCAGTAATCATAAAAACTATCATTATAATTATCCTTTTATTATTATTATCATTATTATTATTTCTTTGTCATCATAATTATCATTATTGTTAATAATGAAATAATTATCATGAAATTCATCATAATTACCCGAATTAATGTTAAAAAATACCAATAATCGAAAAAGTTTTTTTTCGACCTTTCTCTCAAAAGGCTGTAATACGCTAGATTTTACGGGTTTTTCGACTTTTTGGGATTTTATAAGTTTTAGCCTTTATTTCCTTATAAAAGGACTCTATGATGATTATTATCATCATTATCATCATTATTGTCATTATTCTTTGATTATCATCATTATAGTCATTTATCGTCATGATTATCATTATTATCATTATTATTATTGCAGTTATAAAATTATTATGCTAATTTTTACTGTCATTTTCATCATTACAACTATTCTTATAATGATAATAACAATAATGATAACTTTAGAAATAATAATGACAATGATACTCATTACAATAACAATAATGATTATATTATTATTATTTTTTATGTCATTATAGGTATGAAAATTATTAGAATACTTAATTATTGCTATTATTATCAAAATTATCTTTATATCATTTTATTATTATTATCATTGTTACTATTGACAGTATTATCATAATTATCATCATTATTGTTAATAATAAAGGAATTATCATGAAAATCATCATAATTACCTGAATTAATATTAAGTTAAAATCATCATAATTATCATTACAAAGTGAAAAAAGTTTTTTTTTCGACCTTTCTCTCAAAAGGCTGTAATACGCTAGATTTTGTCGATTTTTCGACTTTTGCGATCTTATTAGTTTTAGCATTTATCTAATTATAAATGGATTCTATAATTATTATCATCATTGTCATTATTTTTATGATTATCATTATTATAGTCATTATCGTCATGATTATCATTATTATCATTATCATTATTTGAAGTTATAATGATTATTATCCTAATTATTACTGTCATTTTTCATCATTATAACTATTTTTATAACGATAATTACAATAATGATAATTTTACAAATAATAATGACAACAATACTCTTTATAATAACAATAATTTCTTTTTTCTTTATTAGTATGAAAATTATTAGAATAGAGTTAATTAGTGCTACTATTGCAGCAGTTATCCAAATTATCATTATAAATATCATATTATTATTATTATCATTATTATTATTGTCATTATCATCAGGAGTTACATTATAAATATCATATTATTATTATTATCATTATTATTATTGTCATTATCATCAGAGTTACCATAATTATTATTGTCATTATGATCATCATTATCATTATTGTTAATGATACAGGAAATATCATGAAAATCATCAAAATTACTTGAATTAATGTTAAAATCATCATAATCATCATTTAAAAGCGAAGAAGGGTTTTTTTCGACCTTTCTCTCAATGGCTGTAATACGCTAGATTTTGCATTTTTTTTCGACTTTTCAGGATTGTTATTAGTTTTAGCCTTTATTTCATTAAAAATGAACTCTATGATTATTAGTATCATTATCATCATTGTCATTTTTCTTATGATTATCATCATTATAGTCATTATCGTCATGATATTCATTATCATCATTATCATTATTGCATTTATAATGATTATTATGCTAATTATTACTGTCATTTGATCATTATAACTATTTTAATAATGATAATAACAATAATGATAATTTTAGAAATAATAATGACAATAATACTCATTATAATAATATTATTTCTATTGTCATTATCAGTACGAAAATTATTAGAATAGAGTCGATTATTGCATTTATTGCAGTAATTATCAAATTATCATTATAATTATCATTTCATTATTATTATTATTATCATTATTATTGTCATTATCATCATAATTATCAATGATAAAGGAATTATCATGAAAATCACCATAATTACATGAATTAATGTTAAAATCATCATAATTATCATTTAAAAGCGAATAGGGTTTTTTTTCTTCCTCTCTTTCAAAAGTCTGTAATACGCTAGATTTTGAAGTTTTTTCGACTTTTTGGGATTTTATTAGTTTTAGCATTTGTTTCATTATAAATGGACTCTATGATGATTATTATCATCATTATAATCATAATTATCTTTATTCTTATGATTATCATCCTTATAGTCATTATCGACATGATTATCATTATTATCATTATACTTATTGCAGTCTTTTATAATGAATATAATGCTAATTTTTACTGTCATTTTCATCATTATACCTATTTTTATAATGACAATAACAATAATGCTAATATTAGAAATCATAATAACAATAATACTAATTATAATAAGAATAATAATTATATTGTTTATTATTTTTATTCTCACTGTTAGTATGAACATTATTAGGATCGAGTTAATTATTGCTATTATTGCAATAATTATCAAAAATTGTCATTATAATTATCATTTTATTATTATTATCATTAATTATTATTGTCATTATCATCATAATTATCATCATTATTGTTAATAATAAGGAATTATCATGAAAATCATCATAATTACCTGAATTAATGTTAAAATCATCATAATTATCATTTAAAAGCGAAAAGGGTTTTTTTCTCCCTCTCTTTCAAAAGTCTGTAATACGCTAGATTTTGAAGTTTTTTCGATTTTCGGGGTTTTCTTAGTTTTAACCTCTATTTCTTTATAATTGGACTATATTATTGGTTATTATTTAATAATCATTTATTCACCATTATTGTCCTTATTCTTATGATTATCATCATTGTGGTCATTATCGTTATGATTATCATTATCATTATCATTATAGCAGTCATAATGACTATTGTGCAAATTATTACTGTAATTTTCATTATAACTATTTTTAAATATAATACAACAATGATAATTTTTTCGAACTAATACTGACAATAATACTCATACACAATAAAATGATATCATTATTATTTTTTATTGTCATTATTTGTATGAAAATTAATAGAATAGAGTTAATTATTGCTATTATTGCAGTAAATTATGAAAATTATCATTATAATTATCATTATTATTATCAACATTATTATTATCATTATTATTATTGTCATTATATCATAATCATCATTATTGTTAATAATAAAGGACAGTATCATGAAAATCATCATAATTACGTTGAAATTAATTGTTAAATCTTAATTATCATTTAAAAGCGAAAAAGTTTTTTTTTTTACCTTTCCTTCAAAGGGTTAGATTTTGCCGTTTTTTCTACTTTTGGGATGTTATTAGTTGAAGCCTTTATTTCATTATAAATGGACTCTATGATTATTGTTATCATTATCATCATTATTGTTATTATTCTTATGATTATCATCATTATAGTCATTATCATGATTATCATTATTATCATTATCATATTGCAGTATAATGATTATTATGCTAATTATTACTGTTCATTTTCATTATAACTATTTTCATAATGATAATAACAATAATGATAATCTAAGAAATAATTAATGACTAATAATACTTCATCATAACAATAATAATGTATTATTTCTATTGTCATATTAGTATGAAATATCAGAATACAGTTTTAAATATAGCTATTATTGCAATTTATATCAAAATTATCATTATATTATCATTTTATTATTATCATTATTATTGTCATTATCATAATAATTATCATCATTATTGTTAATGAAAAAGGAATTATCATGAAAATAATCATATTTACCTGAATTAATTTTACAATCATAATTATCCTTTAAAAGGGAAAAAGTTTTTTTTCGACCTTTCTCTCAAATGGCTTTTTCGTTTTTTTTTTTTTTCGACTTTTGGGATTTTATTTGTTTTAGCCTTTATTTCATTATAAATGGACTCTATGATTGTTATTATCATCATCATTATCATTATTGTCATTATTCTTATGATTATCATCATTATAGTCATTATCGTCATGATTATCATAATTATCATTATCATTATTGCAGTTATAATCGTTATTATGCTAATTTTTTATGTCATTTTCATCATTATAACTATTTTAATAATGATACTAATTCTATTCTCATTATTAGTATGAAAATTATTAGAATAGTTAATTATTGCTATTATTGCAGTGATTATCAAAAATTATCGATTAAATTATCATTTTATTTTATTATCATTTATGTTTCCTTATCATGATAATTATAATTATTGTTAATAATAAAGGAATTATCATTAAAATCATCATAATTACCTGAATTAATGTTAAAATCATCATAATTATCTTTTAAAGCGAAAAAGGTTTTTTTCGACCTTTCTTCTCAAAAGTTTTAATACGCTAGATTTGCCGGTTTTCGTCGACTTTAGGGATTTTTATTGTTTTTTAGCCTTTATTATTTATAAATGTACTCTATGCATTATTATTATCATATATCATTATTTCATTTAATCTTATGATTATCATTACAGTCATTATCATGATTATCATTATTATCATTATCATTATTGCAGTTATAATGATTATTATGCCAATCATTACTTTCATTTTCATCATTATAACCTATTTATAAATGTTAATAACAATAATGATAATTTATAGAAATTGATCAATGAAAATAATACCCATTATAATATACGATAAATAAATCATATTATTATTTCTAGTCTCATTATATTTTATGAAAATTATTAGAATAGAGTAATATTGCTATCATTGCAAGTAATTATCAAAGATTATCATTAAATTATCAATATATTATTATCTTGTTAATTATTGCATATCATTATAATTATCATCATTTATGTTAAATTAATAAAGGAAATTTTCATGAAAAAATCATTCAGAATTACCTGAATTAATGTGAAAATCATCATAGTTATCATTTAATAGCGAAGAAGGCTTTTTTCGACCTTTCTCTCAAAAGGCCCGGTTGTAATTACGCTATATTTGCCTTTTTTCGACTTTTGGGATTTTGCATTAAGTCTTTAGCCTTTTATTTCATTATTTCAAAAATTTTTTTTTTGAAACCTTCTATGATTATTTATATCGGATTATCATCATTATTGTCATGATTTTTTATGCATTATCATCATTATAGTCATTATTGTCCATTATTATCATTATCATCATTATCATTATTGCGATTTATAATTATTGTGTAATTGGATTAATGGTCATTTTTCATCATTTAGAACTATTCTTATAATTGATAATAAAAAATATGATAATTTTNACTTTCGCTTCCGCTAAAATAACTTATTTTGGAGAGAAATCTTTGCGAGGAGTCTTGTGTCAAACAGCAGTCGGGGAGAGAACATGGTCTGTCATCCGATGGCTCGTCAGGCACCTTGGCCGATGTAAGAATTGCGATAACGAAGTGACTTTAAACTGATCTAACTTGAGACGTGTCATTTATTTTCCGAATCCAAGTCCGATGCTCGAAGCACTCGGCCGCCACGCCCTCGATGGGTGGTGTCGCGGAAATTTTCAAATGTTGCCGAGACCCTTCCTCCGCTGTCGCCTTCAGATAGGTAAATAGAGAGAGAGGGGGGGAGAGGGGAAGGGGGAGAGAATAATAATAATAATTATGAAGATAAAACAATAATAAAATAATAAAAATGACAGCTATGATGATGATGATAACGATAATACAAATGATAATGATAACAATGATAGAATTCGAACTAATATAAAAAATAATATTAACAAAGAAAATTGAATAATGATATCAATAATGATAATTGCAATAATGATTACAATGATGTTGATGGTAATAATAATAACAAAAAATATGATACTAATTATGACGATAATGATAATAGTAATCATGATAATGATAATAGAAAATATAGTAAAATAGTAATGGTAATAGTAATAATATTAAGCATAATGACAATAATAATGATAATGGTCGAAATTATAATAACAATAATGATATTAATGATAATTGTAGTAATGATAACTATAATCATAACAATAACACTAAAATGATTATTAAAAATATTAGAACCTTATAATATACATGATATTAATCATAATAATAGTGATAATAATGACAGCATAGGTAATAATAACAGTAATACATATGATATGATAATATTAATGATAGACGAGAAGTTAATCACACTAATAACAATAATGATAATGATAATCAAATAATGACATTAGTAATGATAATGGTAATAATGATTACAATGACACTAAAAGTATTAGTGATAAAAAATGATAATATATGATGATAATAGAAGTAATAGAATTGTGGTAATGGTAATAGTAATAACAATAACCAAAATTATAATATTAATATAAATGAAATTATAATAATAGTAAAGATAATTGTAATAGTGATGAAAATTATTATGGTAGCACTAAAAATGATGATTAACTTGATAATAATTTTATACTTCTTTGCCAGTGTGTGACATGATGATACCCATGATATATGACGATGATGCGACAATGACGAAAATAATGGGTGGTGATGGTATTAAACAGTACCATGATAATGATTTTAAAAGTGTCAAATAAGAATGATTTTCAAACTCGGAAAATAAATAATTGACACGTCTCGATTTAGATCATAAGCGCAGAAAAGTCCCCCATCAGTTTCAAGTCACTTCGTTATCGCAGTTCTTACGTCGGCCAAGGCAGCTGACGAGCCATCTGATGTTTTGGCCGCGTTTGTTTGTCTGTCATTTGTTCGTGCGGTCGTTGGTTTGCGGGATAACTCCAATGGTCATGATTTTTTTCTTGTGTGTGTGTGTGTGTGTGTGTGTGTGTGTGTGTGTGTGTGTGTGTGTGTGTGTGTGTGTGTGTGTGTGTGTAGCCTTACATACTTTAGTCCATTACATTTTGGTGGTGATCCCGATCGTGATCCGGATCCAGGATTTTTTACCGATTGCCTCCACCCTTTCGGCTCGCCGAGGAGGCCATGTTTGCGGGACGTCACCCGTGTACTTGAGAGAGGTGACTTTTATGAAATTCTTTAAGTGTGAGTAGTTTTATTGCAACAGTGACCCTATTGCCTTGGCTGAGGTATGCGCTAAGTGCCCGTATTCTATACTCGACTGCTGCAAATATTTCTCGCCAAAATAAGCTATTTTAGTGAAAGCCAAACAAAATAGAATGAGGTCTTGTTTTTGACAGAAAAAATGGTAGCGTTATTATTGACTTACCATGAGTTGCACATGGCCCACACGCACACATCATACAAGCACATAGACATATAAATAGAAAGCAGGGGAAACGGACTGCAACCTTGTTTTTATTATCATTATCATTCTTTTTTTTTTGTCGCACTTTAGATGCATTTTATAATTTCGCTTTATCTCATTTTCACGCTTCATTGTTTTCACTTTTCTTCGCTTTATTTTCGGTTTTATTAGCGCAGCTTTTTGTATTGATTTATTCCGTAATTTTCAGTCTTTCGCATATTTACCGTATTTTGACACAATATCTACTTTCACTTTTTTCTCATTTTTGCAATTATAAGGTCGTTTCTAAATTTTTCTTGTTTGATTTTTATCGCGGAGATAAGCGCTATCTGAGTGCTTCAGGTTAAAGACCCTATTCTATACTCGACAGCTGTTCCAGACTATAATCCTCGAAATTATTTCTCGCCAAAATAAGCTCTTTTAGAGAAAGGCGAACAAAACAGGATGAGGCTTAATTTAATAGGAAAATACGGAGGAATTTGAGTGACCTATCATGAGTTGCACATGGCCCACACGCACACGTAAAAACAAATACACAAATAAATGCACAGCAGGTTGCAATCCGTTTTCCCCTGCTGTGCATTTATTTGTGTATTTGTTTTTACGTGTGCGTGTGGGCCATGTGCAACTCATGATAGGTCACTCAAGATTCCTCCGTAATTTCCTATTAGAAACAAGCCTCATCCTGTTTTGTCTATGACACTGTGAAATACAATGGCAACAAACCTTTAAAAAAAAGTAATTATGAAGCTACTAAAAAAAAAAAAAAAATTGCTTCTTTTTGCCGCTATCCTTCCTTACACCTTTCCTACTTTTCTTTTATTTATTTCTTTTCAACACTTGTTCGTCCTCTTTTTCCTCCTCCCATTCTTTGTTTCTCGTATTACTAATACAATCACATGATTATGTGAGGAATAACAGCAAAATTACGAAAACGCGCATAAATACTAACAAAGACCCAAGCAAAAAAATAAAAAATAAATAAAATACTTCAATTCCTTCATACTCCTTCGCATTGTAAACACCGGAGAAATGAACAGAAACAGTAGTAGAAAGATATATGGAACGGTAGGTAGGTAGGAAGAGCTGCAAACAAATTCATGCATAAAATTTGTTGCTTTCTAGTATCCGTCGGGGATCGAACCCGAGTCTGTCGCGTAGGAGGCGACCGTGCTAACCACTACACCACGGGAACATATGAAGCAATGATAAATTTAACAATATATAGTAGCTTTTAAACACATATTACACTTGTTTGTGTAATGTTACCTACCTGTGTGTATGTGTGTGTACTTTCACACAGAAAGATATATTAAACATTACTGAAATATGTCCAATCTTTAAATATTAAAATAAAGTTACCAACCTTTTTAAATACCTCTTTCTTGGCTCCTTCAAAAAAATATTTTCCTAATATATACAGTAAAAAGAAAAAAATCAACCTACCATTCATCCTCACACAACTAAGTTTTAAGATAAAGAGAAATCCTGGAAAAATATGAAGTACTAGCTTTTTTTCCTTTCCATTTTTGTATTTCTTTTGTTGGCGTGCCTGCTGCTGTTACCATTATCATTATCAATACTCTTCACAGACCTCCAAATCGATATTGCCGTTAAAATACGTATTTCGAAATTACCATTGAATCAAAGTTTACTTACAGGTGTTACCACTCTAGTTTGCAAGTTTAAATTTGTTTGTTGAATGTTTTGGTTAAAGGAGTCAGCAGTAATAAGTTATTAATATATTCCTCGATCACAAGTACATATTTCTCTCATTTCATATCTATGTTATTAAAATCCCCTATTACTCTATTCATCACACTGATTTAATGTTCTCATGTCTATATAACTGCATTCGCTCATCTCATATTCCTCGACAACCATCTAGTTATCGCCGATGATTCCTGCTCAATTTCTAAATGCACACCTTCATTTTTTTCTAATTCATATGATACTTTTCAACTCGCTACTTTCTCTTCGTAACCATTTCGGCCACTTCAATATGAGTCTCAGATTTAGGGAAGTCAACTTTGTGTTTACATAAGATCGATATCCAAGGCAATGCGTTCAAATGTTTCGTCAGGGTTAACTTTCGATGAAAAAATCCTTCCTTTCCCTGTGGGGTCACATGCATTCCCGACGCCAGTTCTTATGTTTTATCTTCCTAACAGGTGGCTGAATAAGGATCATTCGTGCTAAATCATACTCAGATATTTTCCGCTCATGTTTATAACTTGTTGTGACCGGAAACGAAAATAATGTGTGGCTTCGCTCCCCTTGCAGTACTAACTTCCTATTCGTTTGATCTTGTGAAAGCCCTCGGCTGAACGCAAAATTACTTCTAAATTATTTGAAAGAATATCCAAATATGAAGAGAAAATATTTACCCTTTTGCTTTAGCCCCTAATAATGATATTGGTAATGATATAAATAACAACAATAATAATCATAACGGCAGCAAGACTTAAGTATAGGTAGAATGACTGTCCATTCACAATTATTTGCAACGCTTAGTGTTGATGTTTCCGCCAGAAAAGCCAAGGCATTTTCGAAGCCAAAAGCCAATGCTTGTTTTCTCTGCGATTGTCACGAGGCGGCGCTGGTGCGACGAAGGAAATAAGAAAAGGGAGGAAAAGAAAAAATGGGAGCAAACAAATGAGGGATATATCGAGAGTAATGAAAGAAGGTGACGGAAAAAATGAATAAGAGATTCAGGTGAATCGAAAAGAAATCACTTGGTGACGATTATAAAGTTTGTAAACCAGCTTTGTTGACTGACAGTTAATATTACTAATTCCACACCATTGATGACAGTTTTTAATATCGTCAACAAACGAGAAGAACTATGGTTGGACAACGAACCGACCGAAATCCCAGCCACGGAATCCTCACTATATTAAGTATCATTTATTATTGTCAGGAAGAAAAGAGGGTCTGAAGCATAGTTATTTGATTTCTGAGAACTGATTCTTGCGATTCACAACCAAAATACTATGCGATTGGATGCTAATAATATACTCTGCGCAGATTACATTCCACATTATCGGATTTAATTCCATATTAGTAGATTTCTCCTATTATTGTCTTATCCCTTGCACATCATTTTACTTCTTGTACTAAATGCGACATAAAAACCAAAGGATTGAGCGGGGACAGAAAGGGTGCGTGTGAGGTCTCGTCTTGTTATTTCTTTGCTGTTACATCGTTATTGCCAGTATGCTGTGTTCTCTGTGCTTTACATTCTTGTTGATTTACACTTTAATACTCAGGTAAAATAACCCTTCAGCACGTTCCTTGGCTGCTTAAAATTAAACAACAGCACAGAGACGAAAGGCTAAAACAATATATATAAAAAAGTTACTTTGACAGTAAAAAAGAGGAAAGGGAATAATGAAGGTAGAAAGAAAGAATGACAAACGAAAAATCAAATAAAAAATCTGCGGAGGAAGGAAAGCCGAAGAGAGAGGACTTAAAACTATTCCTGCGACAAGAAAGTCGAGAGACGAAACGGCAGATCAATCCCCATCACTGGATCTCTGATGAAGAATGTGTATCTTTCTTATCTATTTTCTAAGATTAGATTATGGAAGACAAACATTTGTGAATGTTTCCGCTTGAAGAAATGGTATGCACTTGCGCGCGCACACACACACACACACACACACACACACACACACACACACACACACACACACACACACACACACACACACACCTGACAATGATGTTTCAAATGATCAAGCGTTTTCACCTTAATCGTTGAAGCGTGTTGCACACTTAGTGCCACGATCAACTTGAAAGTAGTTTTAGTCAACGATTAACATTAATTTCGTAATAATTGTTCACTCGAATTCCTGGTAGATGAAATCTTGTTTTTATCATAAATTTCTTATAGATTTTCTGTGTGGAAGTAACATTTTTCACCCACTCGCAGTACGTTTTCGAAGATAAATATAAATCAATATACTGTAAGTCGCTATGAAATCATGCGCTTTCTCACCTGTGTAGATGTTTGAGAGAATACTCGCTTTAAAATTCTTCGAATGAATAACTTAGCATAGGATATCAATATAACAAACATGGCTGAAAAAATAATTTCATCGGAAGAGAGAATAAGATGAAATGTAAACAAGAAATCTTATATTTTATCTTATTCATCTCATTTGATAAAAACAGAAAGTAAATGAAATTTAAACAAGAATTACATCTCATACGGGACAACACAGAATATGTATGCTTAGCACAGGATCCAGCTGTCACAGTGCATTAGTAGTAGTATTCCACACCTTGGTGGCTGTCCTGCCTGGTTTGCTTACTTTGTATTTTTATTTCATTACAAATCATAAGTAGCATTCCTTCCTTCCATGACCGTGAACTACGGGGACAACAAACATTTCAAAATATATCGGTAATATGAAGCTACTGAAAAAAAGGTTCTCTCCCACAAAATCGTATTTCTTATCTGAAGTAGCAAGGTGGAACGATAATACTTAGCAAGATAGTAAAACAAAATTGACTTCTTTTGCCTCTTTCCTTCCTTCCACCTTTCCTACTCCGTCTTGATTTTATTTCTTTTTTTCAACACTTATTCGTCCTCTTCTTCCTCCATCCAGTCTCTGCTTCCCACATTACTAATTAAATCACATGATTATGGGAGGACTAACAAAATTACGAAAACGCGCATAAACACTAGCAAACAACCAAACAATTTTAAAAATGCAAAATCAAACTCAAATTCATTCACACTCCTTCGCATTGTAAACACCGGAGAAAGAGACAAGAGTAGAAAGATGTATGGAACGGAAAGTAAGTAGATAGAGCTGCAAGCAGAAATTCATGCATAAAAAAAAAAAAAAAAAAAAAGATTTTGTAGTATCCGTCGGGGATCGAACCCGAGACTGTCGCGTAGGAGGCGACCGTGCTAACCACTACATCAAGAACACATACAAATCATTAATAAATTTCACTAGAATTATATTGTAGCTTTTAGGAGAACACTTGTATTACACTTTTATATGCAATGTTACGTACATATATCTGTGTTATGTGTGTGTGTACTTTCACACAGGGTACGATGTATTGAACATTATTGTATGCCAACCCTTACACTGAAATATGTGTGTGTGTGTGTGTGTGTGTGTGTGTGTGTGTGTGTGTGTGTGTGTGTGTGTGTGTGTGTGTGTGTGTGTGTGTGTGTGTGTGTGACACCCAAGATGATTATATGACGATATCCCGACAATGATGGTGAAAATACTGGATGGTGATTGGAATGAGCACTAGCATGATAAAGATAAAATGTCCAATTAGATTTCAACTCTGATTTGCAAACACGGAAAACAATTGACACGTTTTAATGTAGATCATAGGAACAGTTATCGCAATTAGCTTACGAGCCTCCTAATGTTTTTGGTTGCGTTTTTTTTTTTTTTTTTCGTACGTTCGTTGTTCTCCAATGGTTATGAATATGTTTTCTATATTATACTTATATTATAATAAATAATATGTATAAATAATGATATATATATATATATATCTATCTATTTATCTATATATCTATCTATCCTATCTATATCTATCTATATATATATATATATATATATATATATATATATATATATATATATGATTACATTAATTCATGAAATATTTAAAAAGAAATCCCCCAAAATGTAACGGTTAGCACGACGCTCTAAAATCGTAGACCCGGGTTCGATTCCCGACGGAGATTTTTTTTTTTTTTTTTTTTTTTGCATAATATATAGTTTATAATAATTCATGCTCACAAGATAATCTAAAGTCAAAACTGATTGCAACGGCGCTTTTTTTTTTTAAGCCCGGAGCTTTTCATGTCTTTCAGCCCCGGGCAATGTTGCAATCAGAGGGAGCATTTTTTGCTCCCTTTTGGGGATTCGAACCCGCGACCGCGAATTCGGATATGCGGTCGCGCGTTCGAATCCGGCGCCTTTGCCCGCTCGGTTACCGTGGCCGAGGGGCACTGGGAAGGGTTGGGGGGTATTTCACTAACTACCTCGTGAGTATATGCAGGTGCGTGATGTGTACCATTAAAAGTGTGTGCGTGTGTGTGTGTGTGTGTGTGTGTGTGTGTGTGTGTGTGTGTGTGTGTGTGTGTGTGTGTGTGTGTGTGTGTGTGTGTGTGTGTGTGTGTGTGTGTGTGTTTGTGTCTGTGTACGTATTCGTTAGCACGTGCGAATGCGTGTATGAACCAAACACAAATTAACATGAAAAAGCAATGATAAACCCCGAGCACTAAATGAGGCAGCAAGACAAACCGAAGGTAAGGAAGGGAGCCGCATGACTAATGCGGGCTCGGTTGCCGTCACTAAAAGGTGTAATGGAACAAACAAATCAATTGATAAATGATAGTGCCAGAATATGCTGGCCAAACACAACATTCCCTAATGACAAAGACATTGTCCTTGTATACATCGCTTCTAATGATGTATGTATGTATCTATATATAATGCATAAATATACCTAAGTACATATACTTACATCCATATACCTATCTATCTCTCATCTGTATATCTATTTATCTCTCTACACGTAGACATAAAGAGAAAAACGCATTGTAAAATTATCAGGACTGAACGAATTTTACCAAAATAAAGATTGATGATTGAGGTGTAAAAACAGCAACAAGCAACTGTGGCAATTATTTCTAAAAAGAAAGAAACATTATATTTATTTATTACTTAAGGAGGTCTTATGGTAATTTTTTTGACACCTACTAAATATGTGATTTGGTG
Source organism: Penaeus vannamei (assembly GCF_003789085.1). Taxonomy (NCBI): domain Eukaryota; kingdom Metazoa; phylum Arthropoda; class Malacostraca; order Decapoda; family Penaeidae; genus Penaeus; species Penaeus vannamei. The sequence goes on along the minus strand of NW_020871011.1, from coordinate 147,286 downwards.
TGACAAAGAGTTCTTTCCTTCTTTGTCTCTGTCTGTCTGCCTGCCTCACTTTTCTCCTTTGACCTCTTATCTCTCTCTCTCTCGATCTCTCTCTCTCTCTCTCTCTCTCTATGTGTGTGTGTGTGTGTTTGTCTGTCTCTATCTTTCCTCCACTCTCTGTCCTGAAATGTGCTTTATATAGTTTTAACACACTTTGAAACTTTTTTAAAATGTATTCGTTACAGTACAGGATTCGACATTAAAACTAGCTTAAACGTTTAAAAGTTGGCGTGAATGTAAATATGTTTAAAGCGAATGTAATGTTGAAATTCAGTGACATAAATTCATAATCAAGAGGAGGTTAGACAATCGGGTCCTATGAATTTTTCCGTCGCTTTTATAATTGATTGTTTTTTTTAAGTAATGGTAGTTATTTTATTGTACACCAACAGCCGTCATCACCTACACCCCACTAATACAACCAAAAGAGAGAGAAAGAGAGAGAGAGAGAGTGTGTGTGCGTTTGTGGCTGTGTGTATATGTAAGCACCTACGCATGCATGTATGAACCAGATACATATTAACGTGAAAAGTAACGCTAAACCTGAGCTCTAAATGAGGCAGCAAGACATAACTAATTCTGGTTCGGCTGCCATCACTAAAAGATGTAATGGAACAAACAAATTAATTAGTACATGATAGTGCCAGAATATACAGGCAAAACACAACATATATACATATATATTATATACATACATACATACATACATACATATATATATATATATATATATATATATATATATATATATATATATATATATATATATATATATATAATATATATACTTATATACATATATACATATATAATATATATATATATATTATATATATATATATATATATATATATATATATATATATATATATATATATATTTATGTTTATATATATAATATGTATATGTATGCATATATCACACACACACACACACACATATATATATTTAGACTATATCAATAATCGCGTTTACACCAAACGAATCGAATCGATTCGCTTGGTGTAAACGCGCCCTTATAATGACTATGACTCTTATGGCGATAAACAAATGCCACTAATACTACATAGTAATGATAATGATATTGATACCGATAAGGAAATCACAAATTCGATAATAATAATGATTCTAATAATATGACAAAAGTAACAACGATAATATAATGATAAGGAATTATGCAATGGTTTTAGACTATATATCTGTTGTTACTTTAACAATAGAAGTGATCAAAACAACAATAATAGAATATTACTTACATAATTGATAACAATAACACTAAATCTCTCTCTCTCTCTCTCTCTCTCTCTCTCTCTCTCTCTCTCTCTCTCTCTCTCTCTCTCTCTCCGGGACGGTGGCTATTTTTGACCTTGAATTAAAAATAATTTTAAAACTTGAATGGTGACTAAAGACAATGGGAGAAAATCATCGTGAAAACGTATTTAGAGAAGAAACAAACATATCAAATGAAGGTTAAGACTCCTTACAAATGTAACAGTAAGAAATAAAGCCCACGAATAGATTTTAACTATGGTTTTAACATCAGCAGAGAGAGGAGAGAGAGAGAGAGAGAGAGAGAGAGAGAGAGAGAGAGAGAGAGAGAGAGAGAGAGAGAGAGAGAGAGAGAGAGAGAGAGAGAGAGAGGAGGGGGGAGAGACTGGAGAAGTGGAATGAAAAAGATATGTAGAGAAATAGAGAAACACTCCCAAAACATAATTCATTTTGCTGAAAAGGAAACAATGATATTGGAAATAAAAGTGAACACAGTATCTATTCCCAACAGAAACAATAATAAATAGTCCATATAATTTCTTCTTCAACACTGTAACACATTTATCGTACGGAAAGAGGGAGAGGCACAATCACACAAGCAGAGAAAGAGAGAGCTGGAGAAAAAGGGAATTAGACACGAATGATAGAAAACGAACGACTGTCGCTTGTCAATCAACTGCACAGGGATCTTTAACACCAAGTAGGCCTATCATTATGAATGCTCTTATTGAGGATAAAATAAATTACAACCTATGTATTCATGAAGTCTATATATATAAACAATCATATTCATCATGAGCAAGAGTAAAATCATTTACGAAAGAAACGCACATACTTGTACACATTAAAATTCGTAATTACTGTATTAGTCATTGGGAATTCTACTCGTGTAGAAATAAAACAATGTTATTTGTAAGCCTACATCTCATATTCATAACACACAATCTTTACATAACAATCATGATGATAATGATATTTGTTTTATTATCAATAAAAACACAATTATAATAATGATAGTAATAATATTGACAATGATAATAATGATGGTAATAGTTAAATATATAAATAATGATAATATAATGGTAACGACAACTGCAATAATTAAATATTCTAAAAATTAAATAAAAGTAGGAACAATGAACTAACGCCACCAATGGTAAGAATAGTATAACAATGATAATGATTTTGTTACCAATAAAAAGGATAATGATGATAACTTTGATAGTAATAATAAGAATGAGGATTGTTCATGATAACACTTATGAAAAATAAAAGAAAATATAGCAAAGATTTTAGAATATATAATTGTGTTGTGTAATCTTTCCCTTTCTCTCTCTCTTTCTGCTGTTATGATTATAATAATAACAATACCAGTAATAATAATAAGGTTAAAAACATACAATAACAATATATAACTCAATAAAAGTTAATTTATCTTGTCCCCACCGGGAGTCGAACCCGGTATTCCCGCTTTAGAGGCGGCTGCGTTAACCGTTACACCACGGAGACTTAAAAAAAAGTAGAAGAAATAATTACCCAGAGAAGGATTTTTTGGAGGTGTGTTTGTTTATATCTTGTTGTTTGTTCGTTTCTTTGTTTATTCATCTATTTTCCACTGCTATTCCATCCCGTAAGTTTGTATAAGGATGATACTGGAAGCAGGCTTTCTCGGATTAGGTTATTTTCCTCTATTAAACCAATATACTACAACTAATGATAAAAAAAATATAGCGATGGTTAAGAGATTGATACTGACAAGGAAATCTCGAAGTTGAAAATGATAATGATTCTGATAATAAGACAAAGTAACACGATGATAATATAATAAGTAATTTTGTAATGGTTTTAGATTATATATCTGTTGTTAATTTAGCAATAAAAGTATCAAATCAACAATGATTAGAATATACATACATCATTGATAATAATTCTCTCACTCACTCACTCACTCACTCACTCACTCACTCACTCACTCACTCACTCTTCTCACTCACTCTCACTCACTCTCTCTCACTCTCTCATGCTCTTATCCATTGACGTTGGCTAATTTTGACCTTGACTTGATTTCAATACTTGCATGGTAAAATAAGGCAATGGCAGATAAACGTCGTGAAGATGTAATTAAATAAATAATAAACATATCAAATGAAGGTTGACTCCCTACAAGTGTAACACAGTAAGAATTAAAGCCCACAAAAATAGATCGTAAATATGGTTATAACATCAGCAAAAGATTGAGAGAGGGAGAAGAGAGAGAGAGGGGGGGGGGAGGTGGAAAGAAAAAGAGATGCAGAGAAAGAGAGGAAATGAAAAGAGAAACACTCCCAAAAACAGATTTTGCTGGAAAGGACACATATTGGAAATAAAGTGAACACAGCATCTATTCCCAAAGGAAACAATAAAATCTAGTCCATATAAGTTTCTTCTTCAACAACATATAATATTTATCGTAAGCGAAGAGGGAGAGGCACATACACACATGTAGGGTGAGAGATAGCTGGAGAAAAAGAGAAAGAAGGGCGGAGAGAGAGAGGCGTTAGGCAGAGAAAGAGAAATATAGAAACATAAAGAAAACGAGAAATGAGATATGCATATATTTATATAGAGAGGGAGAAAGGTGGAGAGTTTTTAGAAAGGTAGACACATAAAGACCATTTTCTTCTAAAAAAAAACAATGATATTAATGAACAAAATGTTTCTCATCAATGAAAATGCTATCTTCTAATCTACGTACATTACAGTAACTGCATTGAATTTCACTCCAAGGGAATTAGACGCGAATGATAGAAAACGAACGACTGTCGCTTGTCAATCAACTACACGGGGATCTTTAACGCTAAGTAGGCCTATCATTTTTAATGTTCTTATTGATGATAGAATATATTTACAACCTATATATTCATGAAGACCATTTATATAAAAGAATTATTATTCATCAATGAACAAGAGTGAAAAATTTACGAAAGAAACGTACATACTTGTTACACTTTAAAAGTTCAATTGCTTTAAACAGCGCGTCATTGAGGAATTGCAATCGTGTAGAAAAAAA
>NW_020871011.1:137911-142602 GCF_003789085.1 Penaeus vannamei | reverse complement strand
ACCGTTCTATTAGAGACTTACGAGACTTTTAGTGCCCTAGTGCAAGCTTACAGGGTTTGAACTTGACCGGACCGTATTGCCCAACTCTAGCTTTTCATTATTTTGTTTTATTAACCCAGGTTAGGAGCCCCGAACTGGAAATATGGAGCCACGCAAGAACTGTCGCCCAGGAGGAGTCCGAACTTGGAAGGAGCCGAACGTGAGGTCGCCAGGAGGAGGTAGTCCGAACTGGAAAGTAGGCCACGCTGAGGTCGCCGTCAGCGAGGAGGGAGTCCGAACTGGGAAAGAGCCTACGCCCTGAGGTCGTCCACATGGAGGAGGTTAGTCCTGAACTGGAGGAGCCGACGAGAAAGCGGTCGTCACCCCAGGAGGAGTCCGAACTGGAAAGAGCCACGCTTGATGGGTCGCCCAGTGGAGGAGCACCGATGAGCTGGAAGCCACCGCCGAGACCTTATATATTCAATGTGAAAACCTACATAACTGGCACTCGCCACAACTACTTATTCACTTAGAAGGTCTTAAACAATTGTTCTAACGATAAGAATTATTACTCAGTTCGCCACACGCAGTACGTCTATTAGAGCTAAGAGACTTAGTGCTGGTGCAGTACAGGTGAACTGACCACGTGCAACATCAGCTTCATATTGTTATAACCCAGGAGGAGCCCGAACTGGAAGGCAGCCCACGGAGGTCGCCCAGGAGAGGAGCCCGAACTGGAAGCAGCCACGGGTCGCGCCCAGTGCCCACGGAGGTTCGCCCAGGAAGGAGGAGTCCGAACTGGAAGAGCCACGGAGGTTCGCCCAGGAGGAGGAGCCCGAACTGGTGGACCACGGATGGTCGCCCAGGAGGAGGAGCCCGAACTGGAAAGAGCCACGGAGGTCGCCCAGGAGGAGTCCGAACTGGAAAGAGCCACGGAGGTCGTCCAGGAGGAGGAGTCCGAACTGGAAGGAGCCACGGAGGTCGCCCAGGAGGAGGAGTCCGAACTGGAAGGAGCCACGGAGGTCGCCCAGGAGGAGGAGCCCGAACTGGTGGAAGGAGCCACGGAGGGAGGTCGTCCAGGAGGAGGAGCCCGAACTGGAAAGAGCCACGGAGGAGGTCCGAACCCAGGAGGAGGAGCGAAAGCCACGGAGGTCGCCCAGGAGGAGGAGTCCGAACTGGAAAGAGCCACGGAGGTCGCCCAGGAGGAGGGTCACCGAACTGACGAGAGCCATGGAAAAGAGCCGCCCAGGAATCGGCCCAGGAGGAGCCCGAAGTGGAAGCCCCGGAGACCCTTATATTCAATGTGACCTACATACTGGCACTGCACAACCACTTATTCACTTAGAGAGTCTGGAACAATTGTTCTACCGATAAGGTAATTAACTCAGTTCGCCACACAGTACCGTCTATTAGAGCTTAGAGACTTTAGTGCCTGGTGCAGTACAGGTGAACTGACCACGTGCAACATCAGCTTCATATTTGTTATAACCCAGGAGGAGCCCGAACTGGAAGCAGCCACGGAGGTCGCCCAAGGTCCCAAGCCCAGACCCAGGAAGTCCCCCCAAGAGCCCGAGACCCAGGAAGTCCCCAAGAGCCCGAGACCCAGAAAGTCCCCCAAGAGCCCGAGGAGGAGACCCAGGAAGTCCCCCAAGAGCCCGAGACCCAGGAAGTCCCCCAAGAGCCCGAGACCCAGGAAGTCCCCCAAGAGCCCGAGACCCAGGAAGTCCCCCAAAGAGCCCGAGACCCAGGAAGTCCCCAAGAGCCCGAGACCCAGGAAGTCCGAGCCCGGAGACCCAGGAAGTCCCCCAAGAGCCCGAGACCCAGGAAGTCCCCCAAGAGCCCGAGGAGGAGACCAGGAGTCCCCCAAGAAAGTCTCCCTCCCCAAGAGCCCTGAGACCCAGGAAGTCCCCAGAGCTTCCCCCAAGCCCCTCTGTGATGATAAGATCAATTGAATACTAGCATGCTTCTGCATGCTAGTTGTAATATGTCAAAATCCCTCCTCAGATTGCCTTTGTTATGAGGAGCGTTAAGGAAAAAACAAACGTTTTTGACAGATTCAGACAGAAACGGACTCATAAGGGAACTCGTCTCATCGTCTTCCATTTCGTCCTCTCCCTTTCTTTCTCCCGCCCCCCCTCCTCCCCCTTCTCTATCCCGTGTCCTCGTGTCTTCCTTATATATCGCTTTTCTGATGCTATTATTTTTCTTCATACAAGTTATCCTCACTTCAATCTCGCAAGTGGAGAAGCGGATGGAACGGCTTCTTGATTCTTTGGTCAAACAAAACAGGTGGTATGAAACGCTCCCTGACTTGGATCAGCTCAGAACAAACCTGTACAGAGCGAAGAATGTGACTGACCTGTCCTCTCCTATTCTGGTCTTTGAATAACAAAGAATATTTACTAGGACAGACTAGTGATCAACTGGCCCAATTTCCTTCAGCATATCCTGCCATTGGAAGAGGTCATTCTGTCCATCACTAAAATTCTTCTACAGAGGGAGGAGGGCTGCAGCCTAATCGCCTCGAACTGCTGCTGAAGTCAGAAAACACCCGGCTACAGCTCAGCAGACAGATGATGGATATAGAGAGGTATATCAGCAATAGTTCGCCGAGATCGGATTTAGCGGTCCCGCCTCAAACTTCAATCAACAAACTTATGTCTCTTCAGCATGAGTAATAACCAACTGACTCCGTTTATGTACCTCGTCCTTGCCATATGAAAATAAAGTTGAAATCAATATTCTATACATCGCCTCTGAAGAATCGTTCTTATTAAATAAGCTACATGATAAGAACAGAAATTTTGCGGGATGGTCTTCATCGAGGTTTTGTAAAGATCAGGGATGTGCGGAGTTATGCGTGAGCCTCTCGTGTGGACTGACCCTCTCCCCGAGGGCTTGCTGGGACACGCGTGAGGCATGTCCAGATTTATTATGAGTGATGCGGCGAGGGCGGGGGGGGGGGTGTTGGTTTGAGTCCGGTGGGCGTGGCCAAGATCTCACTGGCACGCCTCGGGACTTGGGGGGGAGGGGGGGGGATTGCGGAAGCCTCTACGCTTCGTAAAACGCCGACATGTTATCTGAGAACGTGAACACAATAATATTATATCAATGAAGATACGGCGCAACGAATGCAGTACAAACCCTGCCCATGTACTTATTCACTATCCAAAATCAGAGCAAGGACCGCCTCCGCCGCCCCCGCCGCTATCGCCGCCACCGCCGCCATATTCCAGCAAGTCGAATATCTGCGCCTTGACCTTACTGATGACTTCTTGTTAGATAGAACTTTCCTTAGATTGATGAGACAATTTGCAACATCTCAACACAATTTACCAAGAGTGACACACACACACACCACACACACACACAGAGGGAAGGAGATTGAAGAGAGAGATCAGGAGGTCTTTAAGGATGGGATCGAGGAAGATCTGAGAGAGGTAGAAAGGAGAGAGAGAGAACCGAGAGGAAGGAGAGATCGAAGGAGGAACATTGAGAGGGACAAAGGATGAGAGTAGATACTGATAGTAGGGCCATCAGCGATTCATACCGAGAGTAGGAAGGAGAGATACACACTCAGAAGAGTTGACAGAGAGGTTAAAGGAGAGGATGGCATTGGATGAAGATGAGGCCTTAATCCTAAAGAAAGGGCCTTAAAGGATTGCAAGAGAGAAGAGTCCCGAATGTGAAAACATATCGATGAACCTTGAGTCAGTGAGGTGAGCGAGAATTGTATCGGTAATTACGTCCGACCGAGAGACCGTTCAAGAAGCTTCTCCGCCATATATCTATGTACTTAATCCCGCGAAAAAGCTCATACATCGAGATACGAATCTATCAATAGGAGAGCGAATTGAGATGGAGAGATAAGACTAGATGGGACGATTACTGAAGTCAATGTCGACGAGAATTGAAAACTTTAGATGAAACTACCAACCGATACATCTGTGAGAACTATAATGGACGAGAGGTTAGAAGAGCATGCTCTGAGCGATATGACTGACCGAAGACGAGAAGGGAGCAAGGAAGAAGGAGAGAGAGCAGGTTAAAGCAACGACTAGAAGATGTCTTTGACATCGGTGTCACATGGCACTATGATCTTATTGTCAAGTGAGCTATCACAGGAATCTCGCTCTAAATCTTCGACAGACGAGAGAAGAAGAAGTGGGAGACCGAAGCATGATCAATCCCATATAATACTTTTATCTCGCCGATGATTAACGGTATGCGTATATAACAGTCACAGTGAGAGGGTGTATTCTTTCTCTGGTTTTTAAAGGAGACAGAAGGAAGAAAGGAGACAACACACACAAACAGATGCACCAACCACACACAAACAGATGCCGACACACACACAACAACACACACAAACACACACACACACACACACACACACACACACACACACACACACACACACACACACACACACACACACACACACACACACACACACACACAGCCAGCAAACGATGCGATCCCACTTCCGACTCACGGGTTAGGTGGTTCTCTCGTCACGAGAGCGAGAAGGAGACCCAGGTAGTCGCCGACGAGCCCGATGAGGAGACCCACTCCATGTCACAAATATTTATCTCCAAAGAAAAATCTTACAAATCCTTTGGCAAATGTCACCATGGAAAGCTAGTAGATATTTCACAACGAAACCGCTTTCATTTCCTTCAATTAATTCGGTCACTACAACCCACATGCCT
>NW_020871011.1:125411-127911 GCF_003789085.1 Penaeus vannamei | reverse complement strand
ATTAATCTATTTATAGCAATTAAAGCATGCCAAGGAAAGTCATTGTTAGATACCACGTATGAATACTTAAAACCGGTAAATAGTAATGATTTTTTTTCATTTTTACAAATAAAGATATAATTTAATTGTCTCGGCTCGGGAATCGAAACCGATGACCCTTGCATTTATTGTTCCTGTGGTGTAGTGGTTACCATGTGTGCTTCACACCGCAAAAGGTCCTCGGTTCGAGATCCGACCGAAACCAATCGCTGTCTTTTTTTTTGAAAGAATTTTTGTCTACGTCTTTGAAACAGCTGCGATGCTGCAGTGACCTGTTATCAACCTCCACGTCAGAGGATGACCATCCGAGCGGCATCCGAACGTCTGGCGCCACCGAGATGTTAGAGGATGCCTGTTGCTACTAAATGAACAGAAGATTGGTCGGATGCCGCCCTGTTTTGTTATGGATATTACTTCTTTCTACTGCCGTGTCCACATTAGTTTAAATTAACAACAATCAAATTCAGAATGCCCAGTGCGCATTCCCACATTCGCAATTTCAAAGTGCTCAAGGTAGGTAGGCTCATATGGTTATTTTAAGATTTAGGAAACAAAAAGTCTAGGCTGGATACTGCTGGCTTTATTTTTTTTATTTATTGATTGATTATTTAGGCAAAGCATATGCTTTAAACTGTCTATAGTTTTCTTTTTACCCTTAGGACAATCTCCATTTGCCACAATAGTGCATCAAAAGAAATAAAGATCTAACTTATAATGTTTGAATTACGTAGTTTTTTCCTAATTGTGTCGCTGTAGTTAATACGTGACCTCTAAGATGCCAACCTTGTTCGTTTTAACTAGTATAAGGTGGGCGCCCTTGTTAGCGACACGCTACAGTGCTTTTGTCTTGCTTTCTGTGTAACATCATTATTTTATCTCAATCTAATGTGTAAATAAACCGAAACGAGGTATGCAAATATGATTATTTTTAATTAGTTTATTTTATCTGTATACTCCCATGCATGTCTCTCGCTCACAGTTCATTCTCCGCATATTATTAATACTATGACACAAATGCAGCACTTAAAGGCGACCGTACTAACCACTACACCACGAATACATATCACTTTCGTAGATTTTGTTGTATTAGATTTGCACAGTGTTTTGTAGGTTATGTTACATATCTGTGTTGTATTTCTCTCTCTCTCTCTTCTCTCTTCCTTCTCCTCTCTCTCTCTCTCTCTCTCTCTCTCTCTCTCTCTCTCTCTCTCTCCTCTCTCTCTCTCTCTCTCTCTCTCTCTCTCTCTCTCTCTCTCTCTCTCTCAATGTAGTCTATACAATCTATTTTTATGTATTAATGATCTAATGAGTATAATTCTTAAATAAAACATTTAATAATCATTGTAGCAATACGGTGTGTACATTCTTATAATTGTCTATGTGTAAAATTACATGTGTTAAAACTAATAGATATTGGAAAATAATAGAAATGATAAATAAATATTCTTATGTGATGTGTCATCATACGCTTATAATCACAGTCATACTTCAGCCCCTTATCCACTTGTTCTTGGCTCTTTAAATACCGCATAATTGATAAAATCAGGGATGGGTGCCCCGCCCTCGTGAAGGACTTTCCTCTAAATTGCCCTCATGACACGCGGGAAACAATACTGAAATTTTATATTTGTTCAGGATAACTCTGCATTGGTAATGGTATGGAATACTTGCCTGACATTATTTTTACAATGGTGTCAAATGTTAATTAAGCTCGTTCCATTGCTTACTGCAGTTTTTTTTTCTTCGATAAGTACAAATGGCCGCCGCGCCTTCATAACTGACGTATCCGTCCTTCTCTCCTTTAAAAATTTCTTTTCTAATGTGGAATTCTTCTTGGGCACCAATGCTCGCAGACAAGACAAGCGATGTCATTCACACACACACACCACACACACACACACAAAACACACAAACACACATCACACACACCACACACACACACACACACAACACAAAGTCACACACTACTACTACTAATAATAATGGTAAAGATTATTACAGCATTGTTAATATATAATTGAAATTATAATAACGGTGATAAAAGTGATGACTGTATTGGTTATGAGTAATAATACGCTGCCAGTAATAAAGAAAGAAAGAGAATGGTGAGAGGAGGGGGAGAAGAGAAGAGAAGAGAGGGGGAAAGAGAACGGAGAAGAGAGGGAGAGAGAGGGAGGAGATGGGGGGGGGGTACTGATATATAAAGAGAAAGACAGAGAATGTGTTTGCGAGGGAAGGAGAGATAGAGAAAGGGGGAAGGATGAAGAGAGAAGAAAGGGAGAGGCATGAAGAGGGAGAGAAAAGAGTGTAATTTTTCGTTATTAATATTAGTGCATGGAATTTTTTCTCTCGGCTAATTTGCTGTCTTTCTTAACAACATGTGATAGTGTACAGAATTATAGCAAAAACATGCGAAAAAAATGCATGTGAAGTAAGGATAAAGGCAGACAAGCAACCCAGA
>NW_020871011.1:122580-124797 GCF_003789085.1 Penaeus vannamei | reverse complement strand
TGTGGTGTGTGTGTGTGTGTGTGTGTGTGTGTGTGTGTGTGTGTGTGTGTGTGTGTGTGTGTGTGTGTGTGTGCGTGTGTGTGTGTGTGTGTGTGTGTGTGTGTGTGTGTGTGTGTGTGTGAGTGTGTGTGTGTGTGTGCGTGTGTGTGTGTAGTGTGTGAGTGTGTGTGTGTGTGTGTTGTGTGTGTGTGTGTGTGTGTGTGTGTGTGTGTGTGTTGTGTGTGTGTGTGTGTGTGTGTGTGTGTGTGAGTGTGTGTGGTGTGTGTGTGTGTGTGTGTGTTGTGTGTGTGTGTGTGTGTGTTGTGTGTGTGTGTGTGTGTGTGTGTGTGTTGTGTGTGTGCGTGTGAGTGTGTGTGTGTGTGTGTGTGCGTGTGAGTGTGTGTGTGTGTGTGTGTGTGTTGTGTGTGTGTGTGTGTGTGTGTGTGTGTGTGTGCGTGTGTGTGTGTGTGTGTGTGTGTGTGTGTGTGTGAGTGTGTGTGTGTGTGTGGTGTGTGTGTGTGTGTGTGTGTGTGTGTGTGTGTGTGTGTGTGTGTGTGTGTATGTGTTTGTGTGTCTGTGCGTGTGAAAAGGGTGAGAGTTGAAAGGCAAACTGGCTGCGAAAGCATTCCATCACTAAAATTCAAATAACGAAAAATGACACTCCTTTCTCTCCCTCTTCACCCCCACCACCTTCTGTCTCTCTCCCTCTCTCCTTCCTTCACTAACACACTCTCTTTATCTTTATTTCTCAATAACACCCCCTCTATTTATCCCTTCAGCCCTCCCCATCCTCTCTCTCTTTCCCTCTTCTCTCTGTTATTCTTTCTCTTTCTCACTTTAACTTTTTTCTGCTATGGTTATTATTACTGACAGCAGTATGTTTTGGACTATCTTTATTATCATTGTCATTAATATCATGTCATCACTTTTATCAGCATTATTAGTTATTACCATTGTTTATCATAACTGTAATTATCTTTGCCATCATTAGTAGCATTAGTATTATTTGGAAAACTAATATTTACCTATTAATAGACCTAATCTTGATAATCCACTGTGGCAATAATATACAATAACTATTGCAATAATTTGAACCATTTAATGAATATATTACCACGTAATTTAAGTATTTTCTATATGCACATGGCTCGCTCAACCTTTGTCGTCATCGCGTCAGCTGTGAAGGCGCGGGGGCCATTTGTACTTATCGAAGAGAAAACTGCAGAAAGCAAGCAGGAAACGGCTCAACCATTTGACACCATGTAAAATAGTGTCAGGCAAGTATTCCATTTCATTGCTGATACTGAGTTATCCTGAACAAATGTGAAATTGGAGTATTGTCCGCGTCTCACGAGGGCACCCAAGCCCTGATTTAGTTATAATTAGATATTTAAATTGAACCAAGAACAAATAAATTATGAGGAGGTTTACACATTATTTAAATCGATAGGTCTGAGAGAGAGAGAGAGAAAAGAGGATAACACAAGAAAACACACATGAATTCATACATTATGCAATATACAGTACAACTAAATTCATCTCTTGCCCTATGTCACTGTAGTGCAGTGGTTAGCACGGTCGCCTCCAAAGGGACAGACTCGGGTTCGATCCCCGACGGAGACCAAGAAGTTAAATTATGCACAAATCCGTGTTACTCTAGATTTCTTATACAATCATCATTTTTATCTTTATTTCTGGTTGCTTATCTGCCTTTATTCCTCTTACTTCACAAAGCATTTTTTTCGCTGTTTTGCTTTTCTGTTCACTTTCACATGTATGTTGAGAAAGACAGCAAATTAACCGAGAAAAATTTCCATGCCACTATTTAAATAACGAAAAATTACACTCTTTCTCTTCCCTCTTCATGCCTTTCTCTCTTCATCCTTCCCCCTTTCTCTATCTCTCCTTCCCTCGCTAACACATTCTCTGTCTTTCTTTTTATATATCAGTATCCCCCCATCTCCTCCCTCTCTCCCCCTCTCTTTCTCCTTCTCTTCTCCCCCTCCTCTCACTCATTCTCTTTCTTTCTTGTTATTACTGGCAGCAGTATTATTATCATCATAATTATTATAATGCCATCACTTTTATCACCATTATTGTAATTTCTATTATATATTAACAATGCTGTAATAATCTTTACCATCATTATTACTATTAGTAGTAGTGTGTGTGTGGTGTGTGTGTGTGTGTGTGTGTGTGTGTGTGTGTGTGTGTGTGTGTGTGTGTGTGTGTGTGTGT
>NW_020871011.1:107580-115080 GCF_003789085.1 Penaeus vannamei | reverse complement strand
TATCATTGATGTTATTATCAATATCATCATTCTTCTTATCGCTATTTTTGTTGTTATTTTATTCATAAATAGTATATTCATCATTATCACCAATATCATAATATTATTATTAACATTAATTTCAGTATGATCATGATTTTTATTTTCATCATGATCATTTTTACCATTAGGATTATCATTATCATTATTATTACTTTTATCATTATCATCTTTATCTTCACTATCATTATTTCCATCATCGTTATCATTATCAATATCATAATTATTATTCTCATCATTTCTTTTTATCATTATTATTAACATGCTGTTTTTGTCATTATTTTTCTTTTCATTATCAATATCATTATCATCCTTACCTTTATTATCATTGTTATAATTTTATTGTTATTATCATCAATACCCTTATTATCATCATCATTATCATTATTAATGTTTTTATAATAATTATTCCTAAAATAATTATCATTCCTATTATGACAATCCTTATCAGTATCATTACTGCTATCACTTTAACCCTTTCCCTGACACGTGCATCTTTCGGCGACTGCACGGAGGGCTTCCGAGCGGATACGTGCGTCGATGTTCGCACGTAACAAAGCTATGAAACCTCACCTACTGGATTGCAGCCTGACTCTGCAGGGACAAAGCCCTTGTTGTGGGGCACAATGCCATTGTGTTTTTGTAAATATTCATCAATGTATTTCAAAATATATTAGAAAAACACATAAAGAATAAGCAGTACGATTACTGCTTCATTTCGTAAGATTTGGCAACTCAAGATGAGGCATATCTAGACTGTCAATCAAACCTGACCTCAGTAGGCGGTGTCACCTCAGTTGGGCGTGTATATATATATATATATATATATATATATATATATATATATATATATATATATATATATATATATATATATATATATATATTATATATATATATATATATATATATATATATATATATTATATATATATATATATATATATATATATATATATTTTTCATTAATCAGGAAAAAAGCACGGATATGCATAAAGACATGTGTATATATATATATATTATATATATATATATATATATATATATATTATATATTATATATAATATATATATATTATTATATATATATTATATAATATTACATATATATAAATATATATATAATTATATATATATATTATATTTTATATTTTATTATTATTTTTTTACCACCATTTTATTATTTTAAAATAATAAATATATTTATTTATTTTTTTTTTTTTAATTTAAAAAAANCTCCACTGTAGAACTGCTACTCTCCTCTCCCTCATTATTTATCTTCCAGAAAAATACAAAAGTGAAAAAAAAGAAATAAATTAATTAAAAACCGCAAATGAGCATAAAAATAACGGCTTACAGCACCTAATTAACATCCCTCCCTTTCTGTTGTCTTTCTTTTTCTCTTACTATCATGGCCCTTGTGTGCATGAATTGGTTCATGTATATAATGGACGTGTATATCCGACGCGGCATCAAAGGAGAGCTAACTGCAGCACGATCGCCTTGCAATGCCGAGACGAACATCGCCAGAAGATCGCCGCAGGCCAAAGGACGAGGACGCGAAATTGCAGGTATTAAGCGGAACTCGTCAGAGCAGGCCCCATGATGCTATGAAAAGCCGCCTGCCTGAACGCCCGTAGATCGGTTAACCTCCAAGAGCTCCCCAGCGCAGGAGTAAGCCGCCCTCAGACGGAAGGACGCCCCTGCCCAGAACGCCGTAGACCCAGACGCGCAGGCTACGAGGACGTCGGTACGAGCCGCAGCCGAGAAGGACCTGGACGAATCTGCGAGGACGTGTGGACGACGATGCCGCCGAGTACCACCTGGATGAGGACTACGAGGACGACTGGACGGACCGAAGTCAAAGAGGACCTAGGCGAAACCTTCGAGGACGTGTGGACATCGATGACGGATGGATGCACCAAGGACCAAGATGAAGAAGCCGACGAGATGCACGAGGAAGACCGAGAACAGGAACGCGACGAGACGACCAGCAGATGGGGTACGATGATAGGTCACCCTTGAAGTGATTCAGATGACGCCACGAGGACGAGGCTCAGGTGGTGGCCGAGCGGTATAAAGGCGGCAATGCATGCAATCTCGCGGGCCACGTGCTTTCATATCTAGTGGCCACGTGGTCGCCATGTGGGGCGTGCCCATGCCACGCTCGCTGCCCCTCGCTTCACCCACACCTGTTGTTAGTACCGGATGTTTGTTCTAAATACACACCACGCCGTCCGGTGCCCTGGGTCAAACCAGGGCAGAAGAGACCCGACCTTAGAACGACCCAACTGGACTAATTCTCACTCTCTCAGGGTCGCCTGCATGAGCAGGGCGTGGGGCTCCCTCACTCAGCTCACACCGACGAGCCGGCCCCTTGGCGGGCTGGTCGCTCCTGACCTGACCTCCTGTACCGCCAGACACCTTGTTTCTTGTGTTTCCATATTCAGTGCTTGTAACTCTTAGAAATAAAGAGAACAGCCACACCGTGTATCACTGACGCCACCTGTAATTCAACTACACTATAAACTAGAGGTGTTAGACACTCTTATAGAGAGCGAAATGGAGAGAGAGAGCGAGAGAGAGAGCGAGAGAGAGAGAGAGAGAGAGAGAAGCGAGAGAGAGAGCGAGAGAGAGAGAGAGAAGAGAGAGAGAGAGAGAGAGAGAGAGAGAGAGAGAGAGAGAGAGAGAGAGAGAGAGAGAGAGAGAGAGAGAGAGAGCGAGAGCCAGGGGGGGGGTGTACCATGACCACACAACCTTCCACCAATCGAATACGTAGAAAAACAATCTTTCATATAAATGGTTTATAACAAGCATGGTGCTGCCACATGCTTATTCAGGAACTCCTTATCGGAGCTGGACCATTCCTGAGACACTTGTGAAACGAATACGTAAAAGCGTCCGTCCCACCAGATCTAATTCGTAGTACATACTAATCGATGACACCCAAAACCATAACTGAAGAAAATGATCTTGTCACCCGATGGAACGTAAGTCTAAGACACTTTTCTTCTATAGCATTGTCTACTATGCAAATTAAGGGTAGTAGAGAGGATGTAAAACTCTTGATCTAATGGCATTCAATGACAAGGTCTTTTTAACCTATTTAGACTTTGTTCAGTGATAAATACTATAGTGGATGACGTACACAACGGATATCAAACGAGCCATTAGGAATAGACACGATAGACACTAGTGGCCAGGGTTAAAACAAAAGGAACTGAAATGGATAATCACGTGACAACAGAAGCTGGATCCACTGGAATTCAGATGAAATTCAAATTTCTATCATGGCTAGTCTGTATATATAGTGATGGGAAAAGTGTTAATGTGTAAAATATCTTGGCAACAACAAAAAAAGAGTGGCGGATTGTGGTCGCTTTTCCGGCCAAGAGTTACAATGAGGATCCTGACGACTAGCCATTCCGATTTATCGGTCAAGATGAAATCGAAATATTTGTCCGGGGTCTATCCTGCTAGAACATACCAGGTGAAGATTTTGTAGAGCAGGTGGGGTTAGGGGGTAGCCCCATCTGAAAGGAGTTTTAGGGGTTGAAGCCCCCTAATTACTACAATTGTGCATCGTAATAACTAAAATACTGAAAAGTTTCCTTCGATCATTCACTTTTACCCCGCAATTTCCTATGCTTGTGCCCTCCCCGGCCACCGAGGCCGATGTCCTGGATGTGCTTCGTTTGCGATGGGAATGGGTGCAGGATTCGCTCAGAACAGTTTTCAGAAAAATAGTCTTCACCTAGAAATCCATGTTAGGCATCATTTCCAAATTTATCAATTCATCTATTTCGTACCAATAGTAATGGAGATCTATTTACTTCAAGCTTTGAATGCATTTTCCTAAAAACTCATTTTTACAATGAAGAAAATAAATAATGAAAAGTTCATTTATATTTACTTCGACGTTCGGAAAAAAATAATTTTGTAAAATTGAACAGTTACAGTTGTTTTTATAAATGGAGAATTTTGAAAAAAAAAAACTTGTGCCATATGGGTACTTGTACACCATCTAATCATAGTTTAAAGTTCATGCCAGCAAATATTTTCAAATCTGCGATCTTTCATATTAATGGTAAGTAAAGGTATTCTAAAGAGAAATCAATGCCCAGTGTAAACTCTGAAATCAAAATGTTTCTTATTTCATGAAAAAACATTAATTCTTAATCCAAAAAGATGGGCGAATTACAAAACTGCTAATTAAAAGCAACACAATAGAATAACATAAAGCAATAAGCTGTTACTAAAGAATCTCAGCCTGCGATGTAACTAAAATTGCTATTCAGAAATGATGGATTGTATTCAAGAATTTACGCATTTCTAGCCTTGAACAATAGGTTTCTGGTTGATGTAAATGAAGTGATGCCATGTCCCTTGAGCCTATGCATCACGGATCAGCTTGAGAGCCACTGCAGACGTGCAGATGTAATTGAGTATATTTCTGTCATTAGAAAAATCTGCCTGTTTGGTACAGAGAGATGTAGTAATGGCGTAATCAATCGGTAATACATGACGTCATTGTTGGTAATCTGGCAAATACCAGAATATAAGGGGTGGTCGCACGAGCGATTAATCAACAAATGCCCGATGGTGTGCATGGCCTCCTGAGACGCACGTGGATTCCCATGTGCAAGACCTGGACTTCAGCATCGTTCAAATGCTCGCACTATCTAATAGTGGAGAATAGTTAATGGTTAAATCAAATAAATCTGCTAGACATCAAAGGTACTATGGCCCTTTGGTAAAATATTATGATAAAAATGGTAGAAATGGGTTAATGATCTGGAAAAAATGCGTTACATGTCAAAGGTCGTAGAACAGTGTAGGATAGTATAATTAGTCAAAAGAGTAGAGAGGTAGCAAATAATATAAGGCAGGTTTAGTAAAAGGGGAAATTAAGGTGAAGGGGAATTAGATCAAATGTAGGATATCTATGCATCTGAAAAAGGAATGGAAACATTTCATGAGGAACAGTACATAAGAGCCATTGTGAAACGATCAACTGGATGTCTGAGAAGTAGAAGCACCAGGGGAATGAGATAAGGGACCAGGAAAGGAGGTGAAGCATTAGGATTAATACCAGGAGGGGAAAGATCTGGGTAGTGACCTTTAGTGACAGAAGAAAGTCATGTTAGCATCCAGGAGAGAGCAGAAGGGATAATGAGGAAAGAAAGGATGATGGTGCACATGGAAACGGGAGAAGGGCGTGATGAGAGTGGGAGAAAGTGGGGCAGGGAAAAATAATGAGGATGAGAATGGATGTCGACAGTTACTTTAAATGTAAAGTGAATGGGACTACAGAGATTGGAGGGTGAATGATGGCGAGGGGGGTTCTCTCTTGGGGTCATGATTAGAAAGTTTTGGATGTCCTCTGTTTTTCAGAGGTCTGAGAAAGGTTTTGTAATAAGGAGGGAAAGGAGAACAGACATGTCCGGAGAGTAGTGGAAGAGGTAGATGTGGGAGATGATGTGGAACATTTAGAATGCCTGGTGCGACAGGTAAAGTGAGAAAAAAGAGGAAGTGGTAACGATTGCATTTAGATTGTTAAGGGAAAGCGATACCATGAGAGATGCAGAGATACCATAGGAAAAAGGGAGCTGAGTGGACCAAAGGACCGCTTTAGCATAGGTAAGCATGTCCGGTCTCACTTTTGAATCTGAGAACCTATATGAAACTCGAACTTATAGTTAGGGGAGCTCCTATAAAATACATTATGGGAGTCACTACAACTGGCACACATGCATAATTCTGAAAAACAATTTCAATGGTCTAGAGCAATCCTTGGCAGAATGGCCAAAATGCCAATATTTCTGACATTACCGAGGGAGCGGCGATATGGTCGGACAGGGCAGATCTCTCAGCTAATATAAACGACGGTAATATTGGTGGAAGACTTCAAGTAAAGCAAGTGGAAGGCGAAGTAAAGCACTAGACTTATACTGCATCATAATCAACAAGACATGCCAGTAAATCGTTTTCACTATCTACATTTATTAAACAATTTATATGTATTCATATAAAATCCAGTCAGCCGGGGAAATGGAAAGTTCCAGTTCAACTATTAAGGGAAGAGTGGGGGCTAGGTCAGGTCAGTCATGGTAAATAATGCAAGAGCTTGGGACTCAGAAAACTATTACAAGGTGTGGACGATCGGAATGGTTGCAGAAGGAAACTTTGTCTACTTGTTTTTGGACACAGTTGTAGGAGGAGGGTATTGTCAAAACAAGGGGCTGTAGCGGGAGTCAAAAGAGTCAATCCCATTTGTAGAGGTAGAGGTAAGAGATGGACGAGGGAGAATGAAAAGGGCATGGCGTGGAGTAAGAATGAAGAGTAAGAAGACGGGACAGAAAATGAAGATAGTACAGGACGATTTTGGGGAGGGGAAGGGCAACCAAACTCTGGTATTAAGCTTACATGCTCTCTAACATGTACCTCAATCCTTGAATTAGTGTGGAAAGTTTTTATTCCAATAACTATTATTAATGATTTTAACATAACTTTTATTTTATTGTCACTGACAAAATCCTTAACATCTGAAGTAAAGCTGACCTAGACAGCTTGGTGACTCAGCAAGTCCTTTTGGAGCGATGTATGTGTAAACAAAATATATAAAGCAAAACCACAGCTCATAGTGCATGCAGGTTAAAACTGGCTGCCAATGTCCTGCTTTGTGTCTGGTGCTCAGTCCCAAGATGCCAAATCACAAGGGCACAGTGGACAAGGTTCACAGCAACAGACACTGGCGGGAAAATATGACAGATTGACAAGCACTAGGAGGGTATGTGGAACACTCACCCTGACAGGACTGCCATGGACCGCAGGAACAATTGTGAGAAGTGGGGACGGCGAAGAATTGGTCACAGATATGGAAGTTGCTGAACATACTGTTGAAGCATGCGATGGTGAAGTTACAGCAGAATTCCTGTTCGCCCCGCCTCCTTCAGAGGATGACGGTGAAGATGACGAAGGCGATGAAGACGCCTGCCCTGACCCTGATGAAGCTGCTGCCGCTGCCGCCGCCGCTGCCGGCATCTCTGTTACGTAGCCACCACTAGCCGTCGTCATCACACCACCAGAACCTTTAATGAATATATTCTAAAATGTTGTATGCCATGTCTCTAGCTTCAAACCCAGTGGTTCCCAACTGGACATATAGTAACAAAAGTAAATATAAACTGAAATATAATAACGAAAGCTCATAAACATTTAGCAAGTATAACTGTAAAATGAAATAGTTCGATTTATTATTAAAATTAGGGTCGTTACTCAAGGTTAAGACTGCATTTAGGGTCGCAACCAAAAAAGGTTGGGAAACACTGCTCAAACCCATGCATATCTTGTATTATCAACTAATATCATTTAACGTATATTAAGTCTAAATTCTTAACATGTCATAACATTGACGTGCGATGGGTAAATGGTAGCAGTCTGTCTTCGTCAACGCTTCTC
>NW_020871011.1:97580-100080 GCF_003789085.1 Penaeus vannamei | reverse complement strand
GCATATACATGTATACACGCATATACATGTATACACGCATATACATGTATATATACATGTATACATGCATATACATGTATACATACATATACATGTATACATACATATATATATACATGCATACATGCATATACATGTATACATGCATATACATGTATACATGCATATACATGTACATACATGTACATGTATACATACATGACATGTATACATACATGTACATGTATACATACATGTACATGTATACATACATGTACATGTATACATACATGTACATGATATGTACATGTATACATACATGTACATGTATACATACATGTACATGTATACATACATGTACATGTATACATTACATGTACATGTATACATACATGTACATGTACATACATGTACATGTATACCATACATGTACATGTTACATACATGTACATGTAATACATAATGTACATGTATACATACATGACATGTATACATACATGTACATGTATACATACATGTACATGTATACATACATGTACATGTATACATACATGTACATGTATATACATATACATACATACATGTATACATACATGTACATGTATACTACATACATGATACATGTATACATACATGTACATATACATGTATACATACATGTACATATACATGTATATATACATGTATACATACATGTACATATACATGTATTATACATATACATGTATACATACATGATACATGTATACATGAACATGTATAACATATACATAACATATACCATGTACAGTACATATACCCATAATACATGTTATACATACATGTATACATATACATATACATGTGTATACATATACATGTATACATATACACATGGTACATATACATGACGTATACATACAAGTACATATACATGTATACATACAAGTACATATACAGTATACATGTATACATACTGTACATATACATGTATACATACATGTACATATACATCATACATATACATGTACATATACATGTATACATACATGTACATATACATGTATACATACATGTACATATACATGTATACATACATTACATGTACATATACATGTATACATACATGTACATATACATGTATACATACATGTACATTATACATGTATACATACATGTACATATACATGTACATTACATACATGTACATGTACATATACATGTATACATACATGTACATATACATTGTTATACATACATGTACATATACATGTATACATACATGTACTACATGTATACATTACATGTACATATACATGTATACATACATGTACATATACATGTATACATACATGTACATATACATGTATTACATGTACATATACATGTATACATATGTAACATATACATGATACATACATACAATACATGTATACATACATGTACATATACATGTATACATACATGTACATGTATACATACATGACATATACATGTATACATACATATACATGTATACATACATGTACATGTACCATACATGTACATATACATGTATACATACATGTACATGTATACATATACATGTACATATACATGTTACATACATGTACCATATACATGTATACATACATGTACATATACATGTATACATACATGTACATATACATGTATACATACATGTACATATTACATGTATACATACATGTACATATACATGTATACATACATTGTACTATACATGTACATACATACATACATGTATACATACATACATATACATGTATACATACATGTACATATACATGTATAACATACATTTACATATACATGTACATACATTGTACATATATAATGTATACATGTACATATACATGTATACATACATATACATTGTATACATGTACATATACATGTATTACATACATATACATATACATGTACATATACATGTATACATACATATACATGTATACATACATGTACATGTATACATTAACATGTACATGATACATACATGTACATGTATACATACATGTACATGTTATACATACATACATATACATGTATACATACATATACATGTATACATACATATACATGTATACATGTTACATATACATATACATATACATGTATACATACATGTACATATACATACATGTACATATACATTACATGTACATATACATGTATACATACATATACATGCATACATACATGTACATATACATGTATACATCCATCTACATATACATGTATACATACATGTTACATATACATGTATACATACATGTACATATACATGTATAACATACATTACATATACATGTATTACATACATGTACATATACATGTATACATAACATGTACATATACATGTATAACATACATGTACATTACATGTATACATACATATAATGTATACAAAGTACATATACAATACATGTACTTACTATACATGTATGTACATACATATTACATGTTACATATACATACATGTACATATGTACATATACATTACATGCTACAGTATACATAA
>NW_020871011.1:62500-76435 GCF_003789085.1 Penaeus vannamei | reverse complement strand
AGTGTGTGTGGTGTGTGTGCGTGTGTGTGTGTGTGTGTGCGTGTGTGTGTGTTGCGTGTGTGTGTGTGTGTGTGCGTGTGTGTGTGTGTGTGCGTGTGTGTGTGTGTGTGTGTGCGTGTGTGTGTGTGTGTGTGTATGCGTGCGTGCGTGTGCGTGTGTGTGTGTGTGAATATTTGTGCGTACGCGCGTTTGTATGAATGAACGATATGCACATGCATGGATGAGTGAGTGTGGGAGTGGGTGGGTGAGTGTGGGAGTGGGTGGGTGAATGAGTGGGTGGGTGGGTGGGTGGGTGGGTGAGTGAGTGAGTGAGTGAGTGAGTGAGTGAGTGAGTGAGTGAGTGAGTGAGTGAGTGAGTGAGTGAGTGAGTGAGTGAGTAAGTAAGTAAGTAAGTGAGTGAGTGAGTGAGTGGGTGATTCTGCGAGTGAATGAGTGAGAAGCATATGCATGAACTGTATTCATGTTGACAAATGTAGAAAAAGGTATGAATGCGAATGAATACCTTTACAATACAAGAGATGTATTTCACCGATTTCGAATGTATTTCCATCAAAAATACATGAATTCTTAAGATATATTCGAAACCGGTTAATTACATCTCTTGTATCGTTAAGATATTCATTCTCATCCATATCTTTTAAGCATATAAGTGTGCGTCTATGATCCAGTCTCCTAAACTTCTTCCCTGGAGCAATTACCATCCAGGATCACATTATTCAGCCGCGCGCAAAGCGTATCCGTCACCTGCCAGGGAAAACAACATCTGCCGAGACGTGCGATCCCCACCTGTCATCGGAGTTGAACTTTACACTAGCTTATCTCGAAGCAATACGTCTTCTAACGCAGGTATTCCAAGTCAGCGATTCCAAATGCATACCACACCGGTTCGAATATATAACGCCGACTCCTATCACTAGTTTGTAACATCGTAATCTAGCTCCGCCCACGCCGCACGGCAATACAAAGAAAATTTACTAATCAGCATACAGAGCTTCACATGTCTCTTACTGATGGTCAGAAACAACCATCACAGTTTAGCCTCAGTCATCGTAAACAGTATCAACTTTCATGCTACCATAATGCTTCCACAATTAGCCTATCTCTCGCCTGTAATGCTCACTAAAATCATCACAAATACACCAAGTATCCTCCAGACACAACTCCATGGAAAAACACCAACAGTGATTGGCTGTTTGCAAGACTGGCGCGAGTTTAGCACAACGATATAACACCGCCAAGATCTAAAGACTGAAGAGTAAATCAGACCCGGGACCGATAGACAGCTGTTATCAGTATATATCTGCGTTTATGTTGGTATCTGAGCTTCCTCTGATAACATTACTGACATAGGGTTGAGGTATTATCTAACACTAATGATTCAGGGTCACGCGGCACTTAACTTTCATTTAAATGTGATTATGGTGGCTGAGTGATCATACTTTGTCTTTAACAACAAATATAAAATATGTAATAAACAAGACTGCTCAGTTTCGGCGATTAGGTCTGGCGCTAATTGGACTGCGATAGTTTATAAATTAAAATTACCCAGCAGACACCAATATTTTTAGTCAAGAATGGACTAATAACAGTATATAGTTGCTTATAGTTTAACACCACAGAATCAGCTAGTATGACCAGTGTTCATAGCTATTAGAGGAAATCTTCCTAACCCAAATTTTATCATATATATTAAGAATAAACATAACTGTATTCTTCAGCCTGTTTGATACGTAGCACATCGTAGTGATACTGTAAGAAGTAAAATTATCATACTCCACTAATTATGGTAAAACTGAATACATGATAGATGGTAGAATGTTTGCTTACTTAAATTCTTCTGTCCCCTATGCTCATGTATACTGTTTGAAGTTTCATTAATAACAATGAAATTGGAAGAAAAACCCACAATACACAAACTAGATTTATTGATGAAAGTGAGACAACAGTTTCCACATCCTTCATCTCCTCCCCTATGCCGGTCACCCGTCACATAGACTGCCTGATCCTTCAACCTGATCGGACCTCCCTTCGCTTCCGTTCTCCTGTCCTCACCTGCCCCGTGGTTCCCGAGTACTTCTCCTCCTTTCCCTCTTACTCTCCATTGCCTCTTCAGACCCGAAGATGGAATCGAGGACGATTCCGAATCTGTTGTCTCACTTTCATCAATAAATCTAGTTTGTGCATTGTGGGTTTTTCTTCCATATTATCAACACGGTATTGTGTTTTTCATTGCAACAATGAAATTATAAATTAATGTTTATTCAGTGGTGCCTATGCTAAGACTGATACAGATTCATACTATTCTAACTAGTAACTTTTCATGTAAATTAAAGTCACGAAGGTATAAGAACAAGACGACATCCGACTTTCTAACCTCCAGATAATATTAACAAGTTGTGTAAACTTGATAAATTATTTAAGGAAATATATCTAAATGAACTATAGATTTTCAGTTATGAAATGAGATTTGTAAATTCATGCACACAAGTCAGTCTATATTACTTCTTGTTAATTCTTTGCTATTGTGATCTATCTCCTTAGACATACATCACAATAGTTTTTAATATAAACGCATTGGATAATTATGAAATACTGATGGGATACATTCCCATGGCTACTTTGCAGACCAGCAGTAAATAAGTTTGTTTCATCTTTTCATTAACCAATTAATATATAATCTTCAGTATTTGCAGGACTTTGCAGTATTCATACAAATACCATCTATTTATACAAAAAAATCATCACATGAAGGATTCCGCAAATCTACAAAAACGTCACCACCTGTGGCTGTCTGCAAGACTTGGGCACAAGTTTTATATACTGGAATATCACTGCCAAAACCTGCTTGTAGCTTATTGCCCAAAATTACCATTTTCACCTCTTTATAAGTACACAATCCTCTTCCTAGAACTTTGGAGGAACCAAAAAGAAAGAAAATGCAAACATCTAAAATACCACCACCACAACAACAACAACAATCATCTCATATACAGCAAAACTTGACTTACTAACATACATATAGGAAATTTAATAGAATAAAAATGAAATGGCAAATTCCTTTATATAGGAAAAATCTAGTGATAAGTTACCTTATGATGACACTTAAAAGAAAGTACATCTCCAAATGAGAGAATCAGCAAAGAAATTAATATAAAAGTAACAGCTGCAAATTCAGTAACTGTGGTTTCATTAATCCTTTCAAGAAAACATTCCATACACTTTTTTTTATAATGGAAAAATAAATCTTGTGAGATGAAAACACCAGTGGAGTAAGTACAGTTGCATGTACTCACAATGCAACCATTGCCAAATTTAAACTTGGCAAGGCCCCAAGCCACAAGCTGTGAAAATAAAGGTCTTGTAAAGCTTGAAAACAGGAATATCATACTCTCAGTACCATAAACAAAGGAATGACTCATATAGGTCCAATACACAATCTATTCTATAAGTCATTAAAAACACTGGTCTCAAAATCCAAAGCCCTAAGCCAGTGTTTCCCAAACTTTTTTGAGTGCGACCCTAAAGAGTCTTAGCCTGGGCTAGCAACCTGAAGTATGTAAACATGTAGTAATATAAGCAACCATTTTCATGGTAGTTATACTTGCAGATGTATATTAGATTACATTATTCAATACTTTTATAGGTTTATATTACCAACACACTGAATTTCAATAAACAAATGTTAATAAACAAACAAACTCTTACTGACATATCCAGCTATGGATTCACAAATTCTTCTTTTAAGACCCTCTGGTAACCCTCAATAAAACCCATTGACCCTCATTTGGGTCACGATCATGGTGTTCGGAACCACTGCCCTAAGCTATAGCTCATTTAGCTTGTGCATAAATTGGGCCCTGGATGCTACTGGCCAACATACATTAATAATTTTAGTACTCTGTAATTTACTTTAATCCCTTAAGAGCCAGATACTTCACTACCCACATGTAGCTCAAAATGCAGGCCACTTTCAAAGATGTGTGGCTTGTAAGCAAGGGACACATGGTTATTTGTGTGTGGTGACAAGATGCCATGCCTCCCCTTTGCAATGTTATTTTCTCTCTCTCTGCAATAACATTTTAGCCTTTTTGCCATTTTCTGATGTCTATTTTTGTCATTTGATTTGCTATATCCAGATGGTGATAAACTGCTTTCGTTGCACAGACTATATCATCTCTCTTAAGTAGTCCATAACTCTGTGCAATGATAGAATCAATACATAACATTTTGTTATTTGTATCATTTTTAATTTTCTTATAATATCCAATTTTCTATAATACAAACTGGGCTACCAGTCAAGGCAGCCTGGAAAAGGAACCTGAGTATGGAAATACCATCCTCCCTGGAGAACACTATTTCCCGCCCCTCGGGCCAGATGTTTGCATGATGTGATGGACACATTCGTCCAGATCGTAGTGGATAATTATATCAATGCAATGACCAAGCCAGAGAAAGATGCATAATAAGGGTCAGAAATGCCTTCAAGGACTGACAGAATGCAAATGAGAGCTTTCACAGGAAGACCAGGGCCAAGAAGAGAAAAGCAACAGTTTCAGGCTTAAACTGACTACACTTTGTTGCCTAGAATGAAATACTGGATTACATGTTGGACTATCAGATGGCACTGCAGCTGAAGAATTTTAATATGAATATCAAGAGCTGAGGAAATTCCTGAGCATCCAAGATAGAAAGACAAAGGTCAAAGGATGTAACAGAAAAAGACTGCCTGAACCCTTGCCACACTATCACCAACTCCGAAAGCACAGCTTGTTTTAAAGGGAGGCAGGAAGGGTATGGAACCTAAGGTTTTCTAAAGGAGAATGATACCAAAAGCAAACACTGAATACCAGAAAGCCATTTATAATGTGCTACTAGATATCCAAAAGTAAAACCTTTTTTTATGTTTCGTGTATTTTTAATGAATGATTTCATCTCCAGCCACTTTTACATGGACATGAATTACACAAAAATGATAAGAAAGAATTATGAATCCTATACAAATTGATGCTCAGTTTTGCTTCATATTTACAAACACCAATTGCCTTTATATCACTATTTATGAAATCCACTCCTTAAAAAAAATAATAATAATAATGATTATCATATGATGATTATCACTATCATATCTTCTTTAGTCCAGTTCATCATCAAAGTGAAGTTTAATCTTGAAAATCTTGGGGGTGAGGGCAGTACAGGATTGCTGATATGGGCAGGGAGATTTACTCCAGTATAATCTTAACCTCTTAGATCAGATGACATGTCCATGTCATTATGGAAAAATTTGGCTAAATGCTGGTGTGACATGAACAAGCGGTCATGAGAAATTCAGCTGAAGGCCAGGCTGGCAGGATGGACTTGCTAAAAGTGTACAAAGCTCTTGGAGAGTAATTAGACTCAGTAGGGCATTCAGGAAGGGGCTCTGGCATTATTCCTAGAGTATGGAAGATACCAACCATGAGCCATGACGGGAAGAGCCCTAATCCCACGGAGGAAACTATTTCCATACTTTGGTACTATTCCTGCCAGCCTTAACCAGCACCAAAGGTTATATTACAGAAAATTTAATATATATTAAAAAAAAAAAAAAAATGCTAACTTACTGTTATCATTAGTGCATCAAGTTATGGACAACTTAAGGAGATGATATAGAGTCTGTGCAAGGAAAACATCTATATCCATGTGGATACAGAATACCAAATAATAAATATGGACAATGGGAAATGGCAAAAAAGCAGATAATGATTATGCAGCACAAGAGATCATAATATTGCAAAGGAGGAGCAAGCAGTCTTGACACCGCACATGTGTCTTTATACGCACCCAGCCTACAAGCCATGGGAGTGGGCACTGAAGTAAGCCTAATGGCTGGATTTTGGGCCAGATATCAGCAGTGAAGCACCTGGATCCAAGGATTTAATGTATTCTATCATGATCAGTCTGATCAATTCATAACATTTCAATCATATGTACTTTGTCCTGTGATGGGTAGATATTTATGCAGGCATTTAGGCTGCCAAATGACACTACAGCCTCATCATTTCATATATGTTTGTATCAAAGCCACAAATCATGTACTTTGTCCCATGGTGGGTAGATATTTTTGCAGCCATTTAGGTTGCCAAATTGCCCTATAGCCTCATCACTTAGCCACAAAACAGGACTTCTGTCTATATATGGCAACATATGCATTAGTTGCCCACACAATGGCACATGCCACAATATTTACACACAGCCTAGGAGTTTAGGCCTTCTGGCATCTTTTCCAGCTAGTTCTGGATTAAAGATGTATAATTATGAAATTCATTATACAACTGTTTGTTAACTTGTTGGATCCAGTTGCATCATGGAAATCATGGTGCTGAAAACAGAGGCAATGGGTTATGTAGGTATCCAACATCCCAGGCGCGCAACACATAGGCCGGGCACACACGAACACACATGAGCGTTGACAAGACTCTATGCCTTCCTTTTGCAAAGTTATTTTGTGTAAACTTTTTAGCTCTATTGCCAGTTTCCAATGTCCAGATTTGTCTTTTGATTTGCTTTATCCAGATGGTAATAGCTTATTTTCCAGACTCCATATCCTCTCTCTATGTAGTAAATATCACAAAATTGTTATTTGCATCATATATCTCATTTTTTTGCATTTTTCAATTTTACGTAATATAACCTGCGCTGCTGGTCACAGCAACCAGGAATATAGTGCGCAGCATGGAAATGGAGTCCTCCCTGGTGCCGGCACTCTTCCAGTCACTGCATGTTACATTCCACATTTGTTTATCAATGGGAATAATGCTAAAGCCCCTTCTAATTATGAAATGACCAATGAGTCAAATCACACTCTAAGAGGTTTAAACACTCATGGTGAGTCATTTCTATCACCCTGGCCTTCGCTCATGACAGCAAGTTAGCATCATCCGGGCCTCAGTCAATTTGCCCTATGATGGCATGTCCATGTCACCCACCTCTTTTTTCATGCATGACCCATCATCATCCGGGTCCAATGGGTTAATATTTAAAAAATAATAAGTTACAAACATGTAAATGCATAATATCCAAGTAACCTATGATCAAGTATTCAGAGTAATAATTCATTACAGATATCAAAAGTTAACCTGAACATCAGATTTTGAAGTCCAATTGGCTGAAGATCAAATGGAAAATCATCTCTTATAGTGAATTTTAGCTCTGCCTTTAGTTGTTTTGACTTCTTTTTCAGGTCCTCAGTTCTTCCAGAGGACCTCATGTCCAAGAATGCCATGAACATCTCATTTGAAATATTTAATAATACTATACCACTCTAAAGATGACAATTCTAAATAATTTTCAATATACATAATTTTGTGCCAACTGCAACAGCACCTTGCTCCTATGGTTGCCAGCCCTTTGCGATTCACTGCTGTGAGCACTGACAAATATACTTTTCTGATCCTGCCATGAAATGAACCCAATAAGTCATAAGTTTGAAACACTTTTTTTCCTTTTTTCTGTTAAGTATAAAAATTCACTGACAATCAAGATATGGCAAAGTTAGAACTATAGAAATCGCAAATGCACTTGTAAAAAAATGACTTGAAATACACACGAGGAGAATGCTTTGCCATATTTTACATGAAGTATACAGAAACTGAAAATGCAGTACACATATCACTCAATAACAATCTTGCAATTACAAGGAACAAGTGCAAATACTACAGTTGAGAAAATTTAAAGCAGCATATCTTTTAAATGGACATGAAAATCCAATAGTACTCAGACAATATAAGAGACCCATACAATGCCTGATCAACCAATCCCTTACTATCCCCAACTATTACAAAATCAGCAGTGCAGTTGTGTGGCCTGGGAATAGTTGTGCAGTTGTGTGGCCTAGGAACTCTGGATTTTAATGCCATAACTGAGAGTCAAAGTATTCCCCACTATCTTTACATGACCTTACATTGACAAGATGCAAACATCTTACCAATAAGATCTTGTAGCAGCCATGACTTACAGCCTGAACAACTCGGCTCAACATACTTCCCAAGTTGGGTCATGCCAGAACCAATAAACTTGTCCTTGATCTCTCACCAGCAGGCACTTCTCGTGACTCACTAGCGAGACCTGACTGGTAGACAACAGATACTTCGCAGCTCTCTGATTGAACCGAAGGCTCCCCATGTTCCTTGTTCACTGACACAGCTCCCAACTACTTAAGTAGTCGGGGGCTGTGGCTGTCAACAGGGAACAAAGCTCTTGGAGTTTTAGGATCCAGAACCGAGATCATCAAGAGATCACACTCCAGATGCATTTCAGTTGAGCAGCACCAACATAAGGACAACCATCTCTTTTGCTGACTAGAAAGCCTTCCTAGCTCTCCCGTAGAACACCAAATCACCAGCAACACCCAGCCATAAACAGTGTGAACTCACACCTACTCAATCACTTTCTAAAGAGACAATGACCAGTTCAATTAGTAGATACTATCCTATCAACCACACTGGAGAACCCAGAGTGAAATGTTTAGTATTTTGCTCGCTGGCTTAGCTCACTCACTCAATATAGAAATTCATTAACCTCAACTTGAACTTGAACTTCAAAAAACGTGCAGAAGGCAGCAATCAGCTCATTACAAGGAACCTGATGTTTCTAATAAACACCAAATATCCAATCTAGAGACTTCCACACAAAAAGGTATCTTGGCTGTTGCCATGCAACTGAGACCATTACATTATACTCCAGAGACACTTTAGGTACACAGTTTCATTGTCTCTGGACTGTTTAATAACTGATGCAACATGATTTTTAGATAGTATGACTAAACTGCCATATGACTGTCCTCAGTATTCAGTGGGAGCTAAGATAGAATTGTGACTCGAGAGCAACTCTGAGTCACTCAACAATCACATGCCTTTTGTTGTACAAAATATCTTGATATATATGTGGACCAGCAACAGTACTGAATGATTATTAAGAGACAGCTACAAGTCAGTCCTGAATCCATGTTGAGTACCTTTTTATCTTTATATGTACAAGGCTTTAAGGGTAAGCTGAAACATGTACAGTCATTAACCCATTTACTCCAGTGCCTCAAAAATCTCAGGTTTCAGAATGGATATAGAGAGAGAGAGTAAATGGTCCAATGCCTCAATAGTTGCAAACAGATTTTCATTTTCTTAAAGGAACACAAAATAGCAAATGCCTCTGTACCACCAAGAGAATAATAGTGGCATCACTATATTAAAAAAGTTAAAGCTTCTTGCTAATCATTCATTCCTATCCTTAAGGGGGCCGTCATGATGAATTTTTGGCGAATATTTTTTAAAATACTCAAAATTTTGAAAAAATCTCCTGTAATCTAGTAGGCTTTCACAATCCCATGACATTATATTTCTCCTAAATATGTAAAAATAAAGGAGTTATGACTAAATCCCTGACTCCCCCTGCCTCCAGCTCCGATGCTTAGTTTGTCGGGTCTGTGCAAATATACTTGACAAATTTGTTTTTTTTTGTATTTTTTTCAATTTATTTTGGTATTCTTTGGTAGCTAACTGGCAATTCTGCTTACGGCACAGCTGACAGCCATGACTAAGAAACAGGTGGGTAGTCACCAAGAGAAAGCCAGAGTGAAAGGCTGCACATCCCATGCCTCGGCGCAACACCATTCCTTAGACCTACCCTGAAGCGCCATCGTAACACACTAATAGGACACTACTAATGATAGATGTTATTCCTGTTACTAATCAACATAATATGAGGAGAAGTACATCTCAATCACACTTGCAGCAGTTGTTTATTCTTATGAAATGCTTCACAAGGCTATGCCAAGCCTGTGATGAAACGCGGTACTTCTACAATCATGTGCAGTTATTGCCAATAGTTCCTTGCAAATGGGGGGGGGACCAGGTACCAGTTACACTTCAGAATACCATGTGAATGTCATAGAATGCTGATAGCGAAGACTAAGAGACAAAGTGGGCTGTCACCATAAGAGAGCCAAAGTGGCGCAACACCATCTTATAGTCGTGCCAATACATAGTGCGCGATGCGCCCTCATCACACACTAAGAGGACATTATATGATGAGAAATACATCTTAATCACAGCTGCAGCAGCTGTTTATTTGTATAATATGCCTCAAGAGGCACTGTAAAGCCAGTGATGGCACGCGGTACTTCTACAATCATGTGCAGTTATTGGCATTAACACCTTGCAAAACAGGGGGGAACTAGGTACCAGCTACACTTCAGAATACCATGTGAATGCCATAGAATGCATCAAGATTGATGCAGAGATCAGAATTCTAAAAGAAGAAGAAGACGAATGCAGGGAAAAGTATCCTCAACTTCAAAGCCCGATATCTTAAAACTACACCTTTGGCAATATTTTTTGTTGTTTCTTCATAACTACTTGGGCGATTCTAATGCGGTTTGGATCATTTGAAAGGTGAATAAATTTGTGATTTAAGAGACGATTCATTTTTCATTTCAGGTGGTAAAAGTCCATATATAATATTTTACATTCATAAAAGTGATAAAAAAAAAAAAAAAAATTAAAAATTACACTAAACTAAGACGATTTCAAAATCGAATCGAGTCTAATATAAGTATTGCTATAGTATATGTGGTATTTTTTTTAACAGACTCCGGGGCAGCCCTGCCCGCCGATTTTGTAGCCACCCGGAATCTTTACTTTCAGCTTCAGAATATACCGGCGTTAATGGGTAAAGAAAGACATAAAAAATAGTTGACTTGATATATAGTTAAGGGGGCCGTTGCACTCGAGAATGAAGTTCATTAATTATGATTGGATTTTTGTGATTTTGTAATATGTTAGATATACATATACTACGATTTATACCACTGAGTTTCATATCATTTGGATAATAAACAATGAAGCCCCGATACAGTGTCACACTGGCGGGATGCCCGGCAATGTTCACACCCATTGTTAGTGGGTTAACTATCAACTTGTCACAATATATATCATAGAACACTGAAGTGCAATTAAGTCAAACTCTGCACAAGGCTGAACACTCACCTTTCATGAGCTGTTGGACTGTGGCTATTTCCTCCTGACATTTACGTTGTTCTACAGCAATGTCATTTTCAGCTGTACATTGTGCAATTGTGACTGCACTGCGAGCCTCCTCCAGTTCTTCCTGCAGCTCTCGCACCTGAGCACGTAGCACCTCTAGTTCCACCTCAACT
The DNA here is from genome assembly GCF_003789085.1 of Penaeus vannamei. Taxonomy (NCBI): domain Eukaryota; kingdom Metazoa; phylum Arthropoda; class Malacostraca; order Decapoda; family Penaeidae; genus Penaeus; species Penaeus vannamei. Next base: position 65,247 of record NW_020871011.1, on the reverse strand, counting down.
GCTCTAGTATGATCAGACTGCAGTCTCAACTCCTCTGTTAAAATCAAGACAAATGGGCTTTCACTTTCTGCTATCTGATGTTACCTGCATCTTCAGGAGAAGAGAGATTAATAAAGGACTGTGAGCATGCTACTTTATGCACATACCAATTTTCTGCAAATTTCATTACTTCTATTATTAATGTGACTGAAAACAAAACCATTAGAAGTAAAAAAATAATGATCAATGCCATGATTAACCAAGTGTTGTGGTGATATACTGTTCAGCTTCCATCTCACACATTTCAAGATGACATGAGTGTTTTGCAATGTCTACTTCTTGTGGAAAACAGAACACAAGAGACCATTAACTAATGTGTTACCTTTTTCTGATTTTTTTTTCTCTATGCTGAACAAGTATATAGTGAATATTAGCAACAAGTACCATCAAACAGCCAGGTCACTGTGCATGGAAGTCACTGCTATCACACATTACAACATAAAGCAACAACTCTTCATGAGATATTCTAATACTGTAAATGTACATGGAACTGTCAGTGAGTCAAGGCAAACAATTATATCATGCCCAGTGCAACCCAGCAGAGACAAGCATTAGTCATCAATACTGCTGTAAGATAGTTAGTTCTCCTAATGATTAAAATAGTTGTTTTTCCTTTCTAATGGAAAAAAAATATTACATGCCCATATATTAATAAGACTGTATTAGTTCATGAAATTAAGCTGTATCACTTCATGAAATTAGATTGCATTAGCTCAACTTTCTAAAAATACTTATTAGTGAAGTTTCAAAGGAATAATTCATCATAAAGTCAAAAATTTATTAATAAATGTGTTGTATTTACTCCATTCAAACTACATACACACAACCATTTGGGTTTAGGTGAAGTGCTTGACAGCTGCTAAATTTTAAGTATTCATGCAGTTTGTCATATTCCTAAAATGTCATTACTTAAGTGATCATCACCACCACTATAGTGAATTTTCTCAAACTTGTGTCCTTATCATACTGTTGTAAATATAATAAAAAAAATTATGAAACCAATGTCAATCATTATCAAATATGGTATGTAACTATTTTTTACATTTTCTTTGACTGATGTTCATATCCTAGGGTTATTTCCTGACAACAGAAAAAATGTATAAAGGTTCCATCTATCAGGTGTAACATTCAAAACCTTAAATGAACTTTCAGAGCATATAGAGATCTTTAAATATCTATGTTTTAGAATAATTCATGTTAATTCCCTAACTTGGGCTATTCTGTTTTTATATTTGTTGTCCTCTCTTGTTTGACATTAAAACTAACACTCTGGACATAACCAATTCCTAAAGGAGGAGGTTAACCTTATTATTGCAATTCAAACAATGGAGAGAATGTAGCTGTGACATAAATTATATAATGAAAAACATCATCATGGCTAATCATGAACTCATATGTTTTTCTTACTCTTACTTTTTTACACTCATTTCATGAAAGCATTATTTATAATTTTTATAAAATGCCATCTGCCTGCCATTATTACTTCACCATAACTAAAAAAATGAACTCAAATCCACTTTTCCTACACTTTTCCAAGCACTCTTTTGCGAACTTGCACATGGGAAGGTAAGCTAAAACACCTAATTGTGCAATTATGGTGTTAAAGATTAAATATGTAAGTTTTTACATACATCCAAGTTCTTTTTGGCATGTCTTATTCCAATAACCATCTACATGATTATCTTAATTATATGTTTAGCCTTACCTTCTGGTAAAAGACCTTACTGTCTTTGCTTGCCATATATTTTTTCTTCCCTTTTTCTAACCCTTTAGGTGCACGCTCATCCCTCATTCATAACTTCTTATTTAGCAACCATGTTGAATCAAAATTCTCTTTGAATTCACTTCATTTATTTCAATATGCATCTCTCCACATACAAAGCTCTCTGAATCTATATGACGGTATTACTGCTAAAATTTTAACTCACCTTTAAACACGGGAATGCATGTGCCTTCATATCAACTATTTTGTCAGTCTAACTTTTCATCTAAAACAAGTTAATGTACTGCAATCCCATGGTTGTAGTGCATTTACATAAACATGATGATGCATATGTTAGAGATGAAAGTTTAAACTAACAAAGCATTTAACAACTGTATTTTCAGCCACTTGGTATGAGAACATCCAAATGTTCAATGAATCTTGAACACTTTATTAATGTGAGCCTCTTTTAGGATCATCAGCTAAGCTAAATTGCTAAAATTCTATCTACAGCATCTCTTCTGCACCACAAGCACACTACATACAACTCAAAATCAGCATAAAACCCCATATTCATGTGCTGAAGATTTATCCTCAATAGGTCTTTTCTCCATCTTCCCCAGACTGCTACACAGCTCAAAGGCACTCAGTTCAGCATATACCTTCCAGCATCCAGGCATCTCATTTTCTTCAAATCTCACCTTCTTTCTGAAGATAGAGTTCCTTAAGTTTGGCCCTACGGAGTCCAAAGTCTGCCTCCTGTCGCGTATGTTCTTCCAATAATTTACGCTCCCGTTCCATTAACTCCGAGACTTTGGCCTGCAGTACTGAAATTTTACATGAATGCAATTTGCAATTCAAGTCTACTGCAACTGAGAATCTTAAAAGTAGTGAATCTATTTTCTTTTTCCTTCTAAATATATGTGAGTGTGTGTGAGTGAATGTGTGAGTGTGTGGGTATATGTGAGAGTGTGAGTGTGAGTGTGAGTGTGTGTGTGTGTATGTG
>NW_020871011.1:52500-57500 GCF_003789085.1 Penaeus vannamei | reverse complement strand
CACTTGAACTGTGAACTTTATCATTCTCTTAAAAATTCAAAATATCTGATGTCTGTCTTATCTACTAATTTAATAAGCTAAATGACAAATAAGATGCTTATATTCAGCATAGAAAATACTGAAATGCATTCTGATTTTTTTTTTTTTATGTGCAAGTGATAACTTTGTTCTGAGAAGAACAAACATAAGAATACTAGTCTAATAAGAAAAATCAAGTAAATGAATAAGTAACATAAAATCTCTAAACTATACTAATTACTAGGAATAATGCAAATACAAGTAACATTATACCAACAAACAAAGTGCCGAGCCATCTCCTAGCCTTAGCATGTGAAGTGTGTTCCCAAGCCGCAACAATGTGGAGGTAATAGCTTCTTACTGAACATTTCCCTATCCCTACCTTTATCAGCCACAAGTTTTATTCTTTCTCAAACCATAAACAAATTCCCATTTCTCCCCAGCTTTGGTGATCAAAAATGGCCTATACATTTGTAACAAGTAGAATAAAGCCTTCCATTTACATCTTAGATTTTCAATTAGGATAGTAATTATTAGCACAATTAAACTAATGTCAATTTATCCTACAACGGTTCAGCCAATCATTTTCAAATTTCAAGAGACATGATCAACACACTCTAACCTCATCTCTTGTTATTACTTTCAACTACTTTCAGAGGCCTGACAATGGAAAAATTAACCCATTGGATCTGCAACTTGCAGTGGACCAAAATGTTTTTAAAGAACAGACTCCATATTATCTTTTCAGGTAGTCTAAAATACTGTGTAATAACAACAATATTTAACAATGTGATACATGAGGTAACTTTTTATTTATGTGATATTCGCTTTAACATAACACACCCTGCGTCACCAGTCAAGGTGAGCAGAGAAGGATTATTGCACATGGAAAAGTATCATTCCCAGAGCTGGTGCTATTCCAGGAATGGGCCACGCATGGTACATGGTACATTCCAGGAGCACTGTGTACTTACAGCAAGACATCCCCATAACCATCCATTTAGCAATAATATCTCATGACAACACATTCCTGTCACCCACCACTCACCTAAATATTTTCATGACATGATATTCACATAACTGGATCCAATGGGTTAATGATATCCTCTAGGTTGTCCCTCCCCCCTTTTCATATTATGTAATGTGTCAGGTATTTGCAGCTGGACACTCAGTTAATGGCAGTCATTTGGAAAATGTCATACCTCTTGTATAGAAACTACTCATGAATAACTTAATAAAATAATCTTTATATTTTTTAATACACTTATAAATATAATCAGTTTGAAACCTGAGCTTCATATAATTCTGAAAATCTCAAAACTCATTTAAAGGGGCACTGACTTAGGCAAGAAAGGCACAAAGCATAAGCACCCCCTCCAAACATAGTAACATACCTATAACTTGTTCTTGGTAAATGATTACACATTCTCTTCTCCCCTTTCATTCATCTACAAACTTTGGTATGACCTAATTTTCCACATCATTACAGTTATCACTATCTTTACTATTATCATTATTATCATTTACTATCAACATTATTATTATCATTACAATCATTTACTATCAACATTATTATTATCATTACAATCAACATTATTATGATCATTACCATTAATATCCTTATCACAAACATCATCATTATCAGTATCATCACTTTTTACTATCATTATCATCGTTACTACAAAGATTATAATTGTAATCCTTAGTAGTAGTAGTAGTTCCATTATCATCATTATTATAATCATTACTACAATCATTATCATTGTCATTGTTATTAATATTATCACCATTATCATTAGTTTAATCAGTATTATTATTATTATTATTATAATCATAATTAACAAAATCAATATTATTATAATCATAATTAACAAAATCAATATTATTATAATCATTATCAAAATCAATATTATTATTATAAATAACAAAATCAATTCATTATTACTATCAATATCATTATTATCTATATTTTTATTATCATTGTCATTATTATTATCACAATTTTTATTGTTATTATTACAATCATTATTATTATTACTATTACTATTATTGTTATTATTATTATTATTGTCATTGCTGTAGTTGTTGTCATTGTCATTACTGTTATTGTATTCATTATAATTATCATTATCTCTATCTTTATCACTATCACAACTGCAATCATTATTACTATTACTATCATTATCATTATCATTATCATATTATTGCAATTATCTTTACTATCATCATTATCACTATTACCATCATTATCATTATCAGCAATATCAATTATTTTTATCAATGTTGTTACTGTAATTAACATTATCATTATCATTAGCAATACTGCTATTGCTGTAGCTATCATTATCTTTATTGTTAACATTATCATTATCATTATTATCACAACTATCAATATCACTATTGCTATTGCTATTACTATCATTATCATTAATGTTATTATTATCATATCTTTTTCATTACTATGACTGTTATCATTATCATTATCATTATCAATATCAGTTATTATTATTATCATTATCATTATTATTATTATTAATATTATCATTATCATCAACTTCATCTTCACTGTTCATCGACATTGTTATCATCATGATCATATAAGTTCTTTATTTTTAATTAAAACTATGTCACAGTATAAAAATGTTTTTGAATTATGTGATACACAAATTCCATGATCTTTTAATCTTATATTCTAAAGATTTCCAATACACTAAAAAAAATTCACATCTGGGATGGGTAAGATACTTATCATACATATCCTGCACCATCCAATACTAGTGAGGTTTTCCCACATCCCCAAGGAAGAGGGGGATGTATGCATGTGCACATACATACATACATACATACATACATATATACACGCATACATGCATGCATGCACACACACACGTGTTTGCGTGCGCACACACACACACACAAGAAAGAAAAAAAAATTAATTGGCTATGAACCAGGATGTCAAGACAATCCAATCCTAGCATGGTTTCCCACATCCCCCAAGGAATTATCTATTTGTATGCTATCCCATTTTGAAGAATTAACAAAATTCTAAAGCATTTGGAAAACACCTTCATGTATGCTATGGCCATATCCTAATGAACGGAGCATCTGTATCTGTTGTCACTCTCAAAAAGGCCATTGTATCTTTGCAACACTTATATTTGGCAAGACAGAGCTAATAGACCTCCTCAGTAATTAAATAACAAATAAGGAATCAGTCATAAAGCTATTTTGCCAGGAATATGCTGTGGGGGGTTTCTTAGTCTCTGTTGCAGAGAGTAGGCTGCAGTAATCTCTTTGACATGGTGTCAGTACCAGGCTCCAATTAAGACTGCAGACCTTAAATCACAGTTCAAAGAAAAGTCTTGTTTTGACAGTTCCAGTTCTGGGGTCTTTTAAAAAACTACCACAAAATCCAATTCACAATATCTTTCACAAGGCCTTTATAAGTTAACTGTACTATATATTTGTTTACATCTAACAAGTTTTAATAGAGACACTTCTTCATTAAAACATTCTTATAAAAAAAAAAAAGTTTCCCAAAATGACTACACAGCTGGCTGAACAAATACCAATTTGCACACCAATGACACCTCAATATGCTTTTCTTCTTTTGAGAGTTATTTAAAGGTTAAATATGATGATTAAATACAAAATCCAGTAATAAAAAATCCAAGCAAAATGACATTCTCATGGTGAGGAAAAAATCTAATTCTGCACGAGCCCCACCCCATCTGGCCAAGTGCACTGGTGGGACCAGTCACTTGACTAAAAAGAATGTAAGCAAATATAGCAAGTTTTCTCTGTTTTTTTTGTTTGTTTTTTTATACTTAGTGATATCCTTCTTTGATTAAGATACAAACCATTAATAATTTACTTTTATTTAACATTTTACATTTAAAATTTTTCAAAACTATATTGAACTCCTAGTATTTGGACATCTAACGCTTCTTTTGAAGATGGGACAACCTCCTCTCTTTTCTGGCATGCATCTCCTTTCTTTTCAATTTCCACATTTTTTCGCATTGATGAAAAGGGTCTCAGTTTACATCTAGGTAATCATTCCATACTTTTTTTTTACTGTAGCCCTGATTGTCATCCACTGTAAATTTTTCCTTCTTTCATCTATGACACGCATTTTCATATAAAATACAATCTCACTCTTACAGACTCAGTTCTTACAGACTTTGAACTGTATCTAACTTTTCCAAAATGTATTCAGTCTATCTGCCTCACAAACAATATCATATATATCTCCCAAAACAATTTTTGCGTCCCAACCACAGCATCAAGCCTCGGGCACAAATACCCATACCTGCATACATTTGTTTTCTAATTCCATATAGCTTCATGTAGGGCGGTAGCATATAAATCTTGTTCTCTATAAATAAAAATAATAATTGTTTTCTTTATAATAATGATAAATACTGCGACTTCTGTTTACTTTAAGGGTGGCTTGGAACAATCATATATCATTATTCATAAAATCATACAATGATAAACTTTATGTAATTTCTACAGACATCAAATTACGATTTGACTCGGCAGACAAGATATAAAGGAACATCAACCTACAGACAAAACAATGACACAGATATAAAGACATTCAGGAAAAATGTGAGACAAAAAGAGAACATAAACTCTAACTGGAAAATCGGGTCATCTGCCTATCGTGCATGTGAACACTAACCCTCGACCGCATTTTTCTCCTCTCCTGAGTCTCCTGGCTCCTCCATGATGACACCTGACACTCCTGGTGACCGAAAAAGAGTCCTGCGAACACCACTATCACGCTGACATCACCTCGAGGCTGACATCATCACTGGGCTGACATCTCAAGACCTCTGAAATCAGCTGCTCGTGGCCGCACCACCCTGGAGGTGACAGGTTCTCGCCTTTTCTCAGCAAGTAGCCAATCATAACATCGAAAGGCGCCAACTAGCGTTCTGATTGGCTAGAGGCGAGTTAACTGGGCACATCTGGC
>NW_020871011.1:40000-47500 GCF_003789085.1 Penaeus vannamei | reverse complement strand
ATTGGGGAATTTGTGTGGTAGCATGAAAACGTGATAAATGAAGTTTTAAAATTAGCACTTCATATTACTTTCTAGACGTGCGTGTTATTCTAACGATTTTATGTCGTAGAAGTGTAAAACTCAAACAGAACTCCAATTTCTCATGGTTTCATTTCTTTCCTACTGGCGAACTTGTGGAAACAAGAAATTTTCTCTTCAGTGAAAGGAAGACTGGTATTGTAATGTAATGGAATGTTCCCTATGTTTGGTGCTTCAATAACCCCCAGTAATCGAAATTTAATCTTTCCTCCTGCCTTCATTGATCGTGCACACTTTGAATGGACGGTGTGTCACTATTCCATAAATGAAATAAGGCAAAGAGAAGTGTTATCAGTCTGTTCGATATTTTTGGTGGAAAATTGTCTTGTCAATTGTCGCAGTCTTTTCGTCCTTCTCAATGCTTTGTTTACTATTTGATCTTGGCAAACTCTATTAATTAAAAATAAAAATAATCCCGAGTGACAAATTTCACATCAAAAACTACAGTTGTATTGACCTTGTTGCAGAAAATCTTTAAGTATTGTATTTTTAGATTTTATTATTCACTATCTCGAACAATGTTAGTTGTGAGGAATGAGCCAGGACCATGTACACGTTTCTAAATGTATTACAATTAAGAGTTTTTACTGGGACATCGCGGGAATTTAGAGATTAATTTGATGTAAGTTTTGCCCTCAAGACCTTTCTGTTTATTTCGTAAATGCTGACCTGTCTTATGGAATAACATTTGACCGAAAATGCTCTGATTTCTATCGGTGTCAATGCTGTTAAATATCATAGTGCTTTGTTCAAGAAGCTCGTTAAAACCTCTCTGCCCAGCCGTTATATCTTCCTTGTTTCACTGACAAATACTCCACTGTTTTCATTTGGCTTGAATTAGATTGTCACTGAGAACATTATAACTCCGTAATTAAAATACTTCTTGCTCTTCATTTCTCATTCTCTACTAACGTGTACATGGAGCGTAGAGCGTCACATGACTGCATATACTTATTAATATACTGTATAGTACTCAGTGACAGGCCGTGAAAGAGTCGGGCAATGATTTTCTTTAGAATATCGTTCCTGTATTTAAGGGTATATAACTGGGAAGTGCGGGGGGAGGGGGGGGGAAGCATTGACAAAAGACCTTTGAGATTACATATTGAAAATTAGCTCCCTTTAACACGACCTTCAGTCTTTTTTTCTAAGCTTCGTGACTTTGGTGATCATGATGCCCATTGGGCATTATTTCATAATCAGTTTATTAGAAATTCTCGTAATCACTTTTGTAACCTGTACATCGTCGAAACCATAATAAATAATCTTTCCTTATGTTAAACTTCGACAAAAAAAAAAAAAAAAAAAAAAGACGCGAAATGTACTCTCTCTCCTTCCTGCCACGTCCGTTCCTCTTCTCTCTCTCTCTCTCTCTCTCTCTCTCTCTCTCTATATATATATATATATATATATATATATATATATATGTGTGTGTGTTGTGTGTGTGTGTGTGTGTGTGTGTCTGTGTGTATAGGTGGGTGCTTCATGTACAGGGTGATGTGAAGCGATGGTGTGGTAGTCTAGTTAGTGTTAAGTGCTTGCATGCCTTCTCGCTTACAGCTGCTGGCTAGCCTAGCACGAAAAAGGGAGCAGCTTTGCATAAGACCCCTGCCAGTTCATAACCTCTCCCTCATTGAGACTTCTGCAGTGCCTCCTCGTAGCCACCTATGAGAAACTGGGCACCTTGCGGTCCCAGGTTAAACTGTAGGGGATCTCGAGCAGCAGGAGGCCCCAGAGGTACTGAGTCATGGCCCATGCTCTGACTCAGTACTAACTCCTGCCCCTAAGTCCCGTGGGGTAAATGGGAGACTCAGGGGAGGTGGGCCTTGCCAGTCCTCCTCCCCTCAGATAGAACCCTTCGGCAGTGCAAAATATAAATGGAAATGCTGGGGAGAGTGGGACTGCCCCTCCCACCCAGCAAGTGAGGCTGGCTGTGGGTCCCGTAGGGAGGGCGTCTGCTGGGGATCAGGTTACGAACGTGAATTTCTCGTCCCGCCTGCGCTCTGACAGCCGCCACCCCAATGTGAGTCTTATGGGGCAAATCCCTCAGGAACCCCCATAGGCGGATGATGGGCCCCACAGCTTGCTGCCCCCTTTTATATGGGGCCACATCGGTGGGGAAGGCAGAGGTGGCGTCTGCCCGGAGCAACGGCCCGAGGTTTAACCTCAGGTGGGCTGTCCACCTGAGGTGGGAGCTTGGAACATCCGGTCTTTACGGCAGGATGAGATATTACCCCTGCTATCAAGGGTACTGAAGGGACTAGAAGTTGAGGTGGCTGCCCTCTTGGAGGTGAGGAGACCTAGCAGTAGCACGATCAGCATGGGTGGGTATACCTATTACTGGTCGGGCCGGGCCGATGGTCATCTCCAGGGAGTAGCCATAGCAATCTCTAGTCGACTTTAGCTTTGGTAGTAGAGGTGTCTCCAGTTGATGAATGCATTATAGCATTGAGACTGAAGCACGCTTTTGACTTTGTGTCTCTTATTGCTGAGTACACTTCTACCGATGTATGTAAACTCGATGTGAAAGAGGCATTCTATGCCTCTCACATCACATCACTCACATCTGAGGTAGACAAATGCCCCTGGTGAGACATTCCCATTGTACTGGGCGACTTCAATGCTGGCTACGAGGTATCTGTCGGTCCCTATGGCTTGGGAGCTAATCTCGGGAGCTAGAACAGTCTCCTTCTTCATGGCTTTGCTAGGTCCCACAAAATGAGGATTTCTGGCTCCTGGTATCAACGCTATACTACGCATCGCTGGACTTGGTACAGCAATATGGGTATTGGTTTACAGTGCTTGAAAACCTGACAGACCCTGGATCCCTGTGGGATTCCTTTAAGCATGAAACACTCGATGCAGCTCAGAAGTCCATTGGTGAACGCCTAAGGACTAGGCAAAATTTCATCTCACTAGAGACACTGGAGGTGACTAATGCATGTCGCATGGGTCGGCTGAACGGCAATCGAGATTTGCGCTGTTCCATGGTGCTGAGAAGGGATAAGAAACAGTTCATCAGGAGTCTTGCCGAGGAGGTAGGACATTTCTTAGTAAATGACCTTCGTCCTGCTTACCAAGCCCTGAGAAAACTGAACTCTAATCCCTTCCCACGGATGTCTGCAGTCTGCTCAGTGGATGGACGGATCATCTTATGTTGGGGTTCGTGAACGTTGGGCTGAGTATCTTGAGCAATTGTATCAGGTAAATCCCCCAGCAGTTAGTCTAGATGCTAGGGATGTCGCAATTCCTGTGCCTGACCCACCCATCAGTGAGGATCCACCTACCCCAACTAAGGTTAGGGAAGCGATCTCTAAGCTGAAGGGTGGGAAAACAGCAGGTATATGCGATATCCCTGCTGAACTGCTAAAGGCTGGGGGTGAGCCTATAGCCCAGGGCTTGCAGGCTGTCCTGGCTGCCATCTGGCAGTCCGGTTCCATTCCCCCTGACCTGTTGAGGGGCATGGTCACCCCTCTCTGGAACGGGAAAGGGGATCGCAGGGACTGTAGCAATTACCGTGACATCACATTGCTTAGTATATCAGGTAAGGTTTTCGCCCACATTCTTCTGAAACGGATTCACAACCACCTACTAAGGCACCAAAGACCGGAGCAATCTGGATTCACTCCTGACAAGGCCACAATAGACCTTATCCTAGTGCTTCAAGTCATTGTAGAACATCGTCGTGAGTTTGGTCGTGGGCTGCTTGCAGAATGCATTAACAGAAAGAAGGCGTCTGATTCGGTGCATCGCCAATTATTGTGGCAGATCTTGAGACAGAGGAATTCTAACACGGATTATTGGATTAATAGCAACCTTATATACTGGTACTGAAAGTAATGTAGTGTAGAGGAGGCCCGTCGAGTTTCTTCCCTGTTAACTCAGGAGTGAAGCAAGGCTGTGTCCTTGTGTCAAGACTGTTTAACACTTGCATGGACTGGATAGTGGGCAGAGCTACTTCCCAAAGTCAGTGTGGAGCAACACTGGTCAATATCAAGGTCACGGACCTTGACTTTGCTGACGATGTTGCAATTCTATCTGAGTCTCTGGGGTCTCTGATAGCAGCTCTTGATGCATTTAGCAATGAGGCGAAGCCCCTGGGCTTGCAGGTCTCCTGGACTAAGACCAAGATCCAGGACTTTGGGGGCCTGCTAAGAGAACCCATTCATTCAATACATGCTTGCAGTGAGGACGTTGAATTCACCGAGAGCTTTTTATACCTTGGCAGTGCAGTTCATGTTTCTGGGCTGTCAGACCAGGAAGTCAGTAGACTTTAAGATTATTAAGATTAAGATTTAGTTTTAATTATATTCTTTGCTGTGACATACTGTCTGTTTTATTTTGCCCAAATCTCCCCGTGTGCAAGGAATGGCCAGGGTTGCCATTCACTGGTCGGGCATGGGATTGAAGGCAGGTCCGCAGATTGCTAGACCAGCACGTTAGTGCTGTGCCAGCACTGCACACGGATTGGTCTGGCAGCAGGAGCCATGAACTCAGTCAGTAATAGTATTTGGAGGTGTCGGTACCTATGCAGGAGGACTAAGTGTCTTCAAGGCCTTTGAGTCACGTCTCAATGCCTTTTGTAACAACTCCCTACGCCGGATCTTGGGGTACAGTTGGCAGGACCATGTGTCCACCCGACGCCTCCACCATGAGACTGACATGGGACTTGTTATCTCCATAATCCGGTACCGTTAATTCAGGGCACCTAGCTCGTTTTCCTATGGATGACACTGCCCATCAGTTTGTCTCTTCAAGAGACAATCCTGCGTGGAGGCCTATGGGAAGACCTAGGAAGTCGTGGCTTGGGCAGCTCAACCATACCTGTCATGAAGAACTAGAAACGGGCCGAGGCCCTGCCTGGCGACTCGCCAAGAGGGACCCCCCGTCAGCCCCATTGATGATGATATATACATACATACATATATATATTATATATATATATATATACATATATAATATATATATATATATATAATTATATATATATATATATATATATATATATATATATATATATATATATATATATATATGTGTATGGGGGGGGTCTGTGTGTGTGAGCGTGTGTGCGTGTATTTGTGATAATCATTATCATCATTCCTGTTAATAGCATCATTATTTGTTATTAGCCTTACTATCATAATAATGATTATTAGTATTATTTTTGTAAGGATAATAATTTATAATAATAGTAATGATAATGATAATAATAATGATAATGATGATAATAGTAATAATGATTATGATAATAATAATAATGATAATGATGATAATAGTAATAATGATTATGATATCAATGATGACAATGATGACAATGATAATGGTAATAATCATGAATAATCATTATTATGTATATATTTTTTATAATTATTATTCTTTTCATCATTAACACTATCATAATCATGATTACTACTATTACTACTATTATTATTATCCTATTATTACATTATCATTATTTATCATTTATTACTATTATCATTATTTATTTATCATATCAATTATCATATATCATTATTATCGATTCACTGTTATCACTATCATCATCATCGATCTCCTTTTATCATTTTATTGTTAATCCCATGTTACTCACTATTCATCATCGATACTCCTATCATTATCATTATTACCGTTAATCCCACCATTATCATTGTTATCATTGCTATACCTCATTAAGCGAGGGAAAGAGGGTTATTTACATGTTCAGCCCAAAGAGAGAAACGTAGCGACCGGTTGGTGATGTAATTGCGGTGGGAAACGGGACTAATCTGGTTTGCAAGAGGACGGTCCGAAAGGGGATACAAACCTATTGTATGAATGTAATACATCTGTATTTACTTGTTATATGGAGTGTACAGGGTCTCCGTGAGGAATTTTGGGTTGTGTTTCTTTCACTCCGTTTCACACACACACACACACACAAAAACACACACACACACACACACACACACACACACACACACACACACACACACACACACACACACACACACACACACACACACACACACACACACACGCACGCACGCACGCACAAACCTGCACTTCTGAAAATATACATTAAAGTCATTTTATTGAAATCCAATTACAATATTAGTTTTCTCTGCGTGTTTGTGTGTCTGTTTGAAAATATATATATATCAGTTTCATGTGATATTTAAAGGTTTTGATATGTGATTCGGCTTTTATTGGTGTAATGCATAATGGTTTCATTTTTGTACAAAATGCTGTCTTATTCACATTTCATTTCCTCAGATTACTTTAGATTCTTTATTGCATTCGATTACTGAAGTCATGTAAGAAATATGTTTCAAAATTATATCCTCATGTAAGCACTGCACATTTCAGAATCCTCACGTAGATCTCTACAATTCCGGTCAGTTTTTAAAGATTGTGCGAGGCCTGATCCATTTAATATTCATATATACGGACATGCATATACATAGAAATATATGCGTACATATCTGATAGATATACATTTATCTATCTATCTAACCGGTAGATATTCTTGTCTAGACAGATAGATATGTATTCATTTCTGTGTATAAGCATGTCTGTTTCTAGACNTATTATTATAAAACTATAAAAATCATTAAAAGTCAATTAAAGAACTAGAACATAAGAACATCACAGAGAGATATGACGGCGACAGACTACTATTGCTATTACTTCCTCCATCACAAGTATCGCCTACTGCTGCTTACTACTCGGATTACATTTACTCCCTACAAATCACATGTTATATTGCCTACTGCTGCTTACTACTAAATTGCCTGTTACTATTACTACTACTATCGCGATTATTCCTACTACTATTGCTATTGCTACTGCTGCTATTAACAACAATGTCGGTAGCAACACAATGAGTGCATAATGCCACGGCTACTTCTACAGCTGCGACTACTTTTATGCGTAATGACATACACCAGTAGCCTATTGTAATGTAAATAAGGATAGTAAATATCAAAATGCGATAGTGATTTTCATGCAGATAAGGGCAACGACAATCAGATTATAACGGTGATGATTATGTCGATGATGATAAAAATGATGGAAAAATAATAAGGAAATAATGATGATACTGATGATGACTCACAGAACAAGGATTATAATGACAGTATAAGATAGAGAGAGAGAGGAGAGAGAGAGAGAGAGAGGAGAGAGAGGAGAGAGAGAGAGAGAGAGAGAGAAGAGAGAGAAGAGAGGAGGAGAGAGAGAGAGAGAGAGAGAGAGAGAGAGAGAGAGAGAGAGAGAGAGAGAGAGAGAGAGAGAGAGAGAGAGAGAGAGAGAGAGAGAGAGAGAGAGAGAGAGAGAGAAAAAAAGGGCGGGAGAGAGAGATATGATGATGTTGGTACTAGATATGGGAGTAAAAATCATAGTACTAATATCACTAACACCGCTATCAACAATAAGAATAGAATA
>NW_020871011.1:32500-35000 GCF_003789085.1 Penaeus vannamei | reverse complement strand
TTTTTTCTAGATAATTTCGGTATTTTTCGTGTTAAATTCTATTTCACGCTATACCGATACCGTATAAACCGTTTATTTCTGATAGATGGAATTTATTATTCTTGCTGTTATATGTTATATGAGTATACTCCAGTTTATCACATTATATTGAAAACTGAAAACACTTTATCAGCAGAATATCATAATCATTTCCATTGTTGCATAGATGGTATTGATTAGTGTGTGTGTGTGTGTGTGTGAGAGAGAGAGAGAGAGAGAGAGAGAGAGAGAGAGAGAGAGAGAGAGAGAGAGAGAGAGAGAGAGAGAGAAAGAAAGAAAGAAAGAAAGAAAGAGAAGAGAAGAGAGAGAGAGAGAGAGAGAGAGAGAGAGAGAGAGAGAGAGAGAGAGAGAGAGAGAGAGAGATTGAGAGAAGGATAGAGCAAGAGAAAGAAAAAGAGACAGAAAGCTAGATAGACAGACAGACAGAAAAGAAGAGAGATAAAAAAAATAACTTCAAACCGCAGCTTGCTTTTCTGCCAGACCTCTTTTTCCCTTCCAGAAACAGCTGGGCGCCATGACCTCCACGGTGACCTTTGTGCTTGTCCTCCTCTGCTGTCATTACACGGGTAAGAAAATCCTCCTTATTTTTGAACGTTCCATGCGAATATAATGAAGGTTTTGGTAGATAAATGAAAAATTATCGTACATATATCTACATCTACATATGCTGAATATATATCTATATCTACTTTATCTCTCTATAGCTATATATGTACATCGATTTCTCATCTTTTATTATATATACATACATATATATCTATATCTATCTAGCTGTATATCTATCCATATATGTATATATACATATGTGTGTGTGTGGGGGGGAGAGTATGTGTGTGTATGTATATAGGTATGTGTTTATATATTATATATATATATATATATATATATATATAATATATATATATATATATATATATATACATATGCATACTCGTAAACACACACACCACCTATATATAAACACATGTTCTTCCATCCTCCAAAAGCCGGCCAGGAGTGTTCTTCAGATGAGATCAGGTGCAAGGATTCCACGCGGTGCATTCCCCTCCGCTACATCTGCGACAGCGACAACGACTGCGGCGACAATTCCGACGAGGACGGCGACTTGTGCGCAGTAAGTGAAATCACGAATAGTGGCTAGTATCGCGATTTTCAAATCTGATTGAGACTGCTTCATTACTTTAAGGAAAAAAATATTTTGTGTATATGCGCGCGTATACACGTCCACATACACATAGACACAAGCGCAGAAACACACAAACACACACATGGAAAAAAAATTCCAACTCATAACAAGAGTCAACAATTCCTGTCATACATTATCCCACTTAGGTCTGGCGCTCCGAAACGTGTGAACGAGGGTCTTATAACTGCGAGAGGTTCGGTGATGCTTCGTGTGTCTCGATTCAGGACTACTGTGAAGCTTCGAGCCCGCCGTGCGCCGGAGCCCTTGACCCGAGAGTCTGCCAGGTAAGGAATGCATAAGTATATAGTATTAAAATTGATGTATTAAATATTGAACGGATAAAGTGCATAATTAAAATATCTTGGGATTAGATGTCATTGACGATAAGGGAAGATTAAAATCATCAACTGATCATAAATTTTTTTGTTTTTGTTTTTATCTTTATTATTTAGTGTGATATTTTTCTGTCTTTCAGATCTTAAGGGATGGGGAGATCCAGAATTTCTCATCAGTCACAGTCTCTGGTGGTTAGTCTAGCATATTTGTAGAAATAAGATATTATCATTGATATATTATCATGCCTCTGCTCTCGTTTTGAAATTGTACTTCTGAAAAAATATATATACATATATCTTGAGAACGTATTGTAAAGAACAAAGTAGTGATTGTAATAACAACTGCACTATTGTTGTGAATGATAAAAAAATCATTCAGTCACTTCTACCCTTATCCAGCTGCCAATAATATTATCATGATATCCATCACTGATAATACTAATATTACTTATTCTGAATTGAAAAACACTCCACCATGTTGATATTATGGTAGAAAAACCCACAATGCACAAACTAGATTTATTGAAGTGAGACAACAGTTTCGGGATCGTCCTCAATTCCATCTTCAGACCCGAAGATGGAATCAAGGACGACCGAAACTGTTGCGTCACTTTCTTCAATAAATATAGCTTGGGCATTGTGGGTTTTCCTACCATTACTGATTCTGTTATAGTACTAAGAATACACATATATAACAGATTCTCGCTCTTTTCCTTAATCGGTTAAGATTATAGCACTCTCTTCTAGCTACGACCAACCTTAATAAAAGCAAAATTCGCGGAGAAGAACTGAAACACATCGTGAACTTCACCCTCAGCCACCCTGCCTGTCCGCCTCTGTTCACCCTCGTCGGGGACCAGTGTCTCTCCATCCTGTTTGTCAATAACGTGAGTGATGTGGGAACGTGTTTGTTGCTTATTACCCATTAACTTTATTAGGT
>NW_020871011.1:20000-22500 GCF_003789085.1 Penaeus vannamei | reverse complement strand
TGATGTATATTTCTGTTTTATTGTAAGTAAATATCACGATAGTATGTAATTATCGTGTCCTATGTGTAATACATGCCTTTTTACATCAACACTACCTCAAAAATATAATTTTGGTAATTCTCATCGAATGATACCAAATCATGTATCTTCTCTTCCAGGAAAGTGCCAAGCCAGTGACAGTTTCAGTGTATTACGAGAGTCTATGTCCTGACAGTCAAAGGTTCGTGGTTACACAGCTGTACCCGGTATGGCAAGACCTCAAGGAAATCATGTTGCTCGATGTGAATAGCTACGGCAAATCTAAAGTATGTTGAGGACATATATTCATATAAGTATTCATTTATATAAGGTGATATCTAAATAATATTCAGTAGCTCAGTCTGAAAAGTTCTAGGTGTAAATAGCCACTGCAGATCTTGGCCACTTGTCTTCCAAGATAAGGTGTTATCAGTATCATACAAGTATTCACTAATGCGAATATATTTTCGATACAACATTTTGTGCTTTAACTTGCCATCTTCACCGTAACTGCGTCTCCAGGACACCCCAGCAGGAGATGGTTACACCTTTGAATGCCAAAATGGACCAGACGAATGCGAAGGGAACATAATGCTAACGT
Source organism: Penaeus vannamei (assembly GCF_003789085.1). Classification (NCBI taxonomy): domain Eukaryota; kingdom Metazoa; phylum Arthropoda; class Malacostraca; order Decapoda; family Penaeidae; genus Penaeus; species Penaeus vannamei. The sequence goes on along the minus strand of NW_020871011.1, from coordinate 21,881 downwards.
GTGCCAAGAAATACAGCTCTGAGGAACAGTACATGTCTTTTGCCAACTGTACTATGGCAGAACTTGTAGGCACTGCAGCGGGAGCTAGAGTAAGTGATGTCATAGAGAGAAGCTTTGGGGAAAAAAAAATATTTAGAGTGAGTAAATATTGAAGGAAGGTGAGAGATACTATAGATCAGATATCATGGATAAAAATAATAATGTGAAGGTTTAGGTCATCAGAGTGATCAAACTGAAGATGGACGTACAGTAAGAGTTTTGGAAATAGTAATCTAGAACAGTAACTCTTTTACTATGTAACAATAATAACAATGATAATGACAGCACCTAAACACAACTACGCATTTACAGAGACGAAATAAAGCATCACAACTCTCCATCTCTGTCTTTAACAGTGTGCCGAGGTGTCAGGGGTCAATTATACTAGAGTTTATGACTGCTTCAACTCCGTGGAGGGTCAGCAGCTGCAGCATGAGGTGGGCGTGAAGCAGGCACAGCTCAACCCACCTCTTATTTTCGTGCCTTGGATCCTCATTAATGAGGTGTGTATGGGAGGAATGAATGGTAAATAGAGACTAGACAGAGACATATAGTCAGATAGAGAAATAGATAAAGGGGATAGAGAAAGCTGGTTCATTTGGACTCGTTACCTGTATGTGTTCCTTATGATCCATTCGTATGCATATGTCTCTTCTGTTTTTAAAAGGAATTACAAATATTCACATTAAAACAATCTGGTAAATGCACATTGTTTCTTAATCTCAATTGTATTTTCTCAAATCATTTATATAATCATTACATTCGCAATTAAGTTCGAAGGAAAGGCAATGATTCATTATTAAAATGATAAAGCTCATGTGACATAAGCGAAAAATTAGGAACAGTAAATTAATTCCTTTTTTCATCTACATCATAATATGATGTAGATGAAAAAAAGATATATATATATATATATATATATATATATATATATATATATATATATATATATATATATATATATATGTGTATTATATTGTATATAACTGTGAGATAATGACCACTTTAGTATCATTATCAATATTCTTATAAATCACCAAACTCAACCAGACATATTAGAACCTGTCTTGATATTTTGTTATGATACTGATATGTGATATTTATATGCAGGTGTTTACGGAAGAACAGCTCGACGCAGCTCAGGACGACCTCAGGAAAGTTGTGTGCGATGCTTATGAAGATGTCAAGCCCGAGAAGTGTTCAGTATAGAAGTATTTTATGTATTATTATCGTTATTGTTATTATACTTATTATGACATTGTTGTAATTATGCAATTATTATTGTTATTATTATCTTTATCATTATTATAATCGATATCATTATCATCATTGTTATTATTATCTATATTGCAGTTATTGTTTTCATTTGTCATCAGGACCTCAGAAAAGTGTGTAACCTTATGACGACATCAAGATAGATAAGTGTTCACTTTAGGATTGACCACTGTTTTACGCGAATACTTTTCTGCACTCTAACACACACACACACACGGTCACAGCCGGTAAACAAACATACATCTAGGTGGCATGACGGAAATAAAGTATTTTCTGAAATAATTTAATGTTTTGTTAATGAATCCATTATTATTGTCCAATTGACTAATCAAAAACTTAATAGTATAAGTTGTATCGGGATAGAGCAGCAACGAAAAAGTGCGTTATCCTGAAACTGGACACTAGAAACATTTTGTGATTTCCTTGTTAGTTATTATTATTATTATTATTATTATTATTATTATCAGTACCTCCGCCAAGGATTTTTTTGATAACTCAAAACGTTATGAAAAGACTATCAAATCTTTACAAGATGTGGGTCTCAGGTGCCATTAAAGTTTGGTGGTG
>NW_020871011.1:7500-12500 GCF_003789085.1 Penaeus vannamei | reverse complement strand
ATATATATATATATATATATATACACTCTCATTCCAAATAAGGCCGAAGGTAAATAAAAACACTGCACAATCATGATGGTCATTTATTGGAATTTCACGATTAAATAATTTCTTTCCTTTCCTTTCGAGACGCGAGGACATGTTCGTTTATTCCCGTTTGTTTTGTGTGTCGGGTGTACTAAAGATGCAAATGTAATTATTATTACGTACGTTTGTGTATTGTATGTGTTAGGTATGTGTGTGTGTGTGTGTGTGTGTGTGTGTGTGTGTGTGTGTGTGTGTGTGTGTGTGTGTGTGTGTGTGTGTGTGTGTGTGTGTGTGTGTGTGTGTGTGTGTGTGTTTGCGCGTGTGTCTGGGTTTTGTGTGTGTTTATGTAAGCATGTTTACGTCCATACGTTTGTGTATTTAAAACATTCACTCGCTTCCCAAACAGCTTTGTGTTTTCCTTCTGCCTTTCGTCCCGAGATGCTCTGGCTCTCGACACGACCGTAATTTGATGCTGAGCGAGTTGATGCTCCTCACGCTCGTCTCATCTCCTTCAGTATTAACATAAGACAACAGTTCAGCATCACGCATCAAATTTCTTGTTTAAGGCTTGCGGGAGAAGTCTTTTTTTTTTGCTTTAGTTTGTTTATTTGCTGAAGTTTTTATTTTTTATTTTTACCTTTCTGTTTTTTTCTCTACGGTTTCCTTCTATCTCAATTATCTTTCGCTTTCTTCGACTGTTTTATCTACTCTTCCATTTTCTTTTTCTTCTCTACCCCCTTTGGCTCCGTTATTTCCTTTTATCATTACCTTTTCTTGTTTCTTCTATTATCTCTTTTCCCTACTATCCTTCTTTCTCTCTTTCTCTTCTCTTCTTAACGTTATTTTTTCTCATGTTCCTTATTTACTTCCCTTTCGTTTTCCTTCGTCTAAGACTCCGAGAAACCCCAATAACCCCCCCCCCACACACACAAAAAAAAAAAAAACAGAATTCGAATAAAAACAAGAATAGAAATAAGACTAAAGACGCCCCAAGAAGCCCCAGGAAGCCCCAGGAAGCCCCGAGAGTCCTGGAGAGCACATTAAGCATGCAAGTCCAGAATCGGATTAGGGTGTCTTGCGGGGCGCTGGAAGTAGGCGTTCAAGATGCTGAGGTGAATACGTGATTTGCTGCCTGTCTGTCTCGGGGGCGATGCTGCAGCCGCCGCCCACGGCACGCCCTCTGCGCGCGGGGTCTGAGGGGGACGGCTTTGACGGGCGTTGCTGGGAAGGGTTCGCGGGTTTACACACACGGACATACATGTATATATATATATATATATATATATATATATATATATATATATATATATATATATATATATATATATATATATATATATATATATTATACACATACACACACACACATCATATATATATATATAATTATATATATATAATATATAATATATTATATATATATATATATATATTACATACATAAACATATTTGTATATATATATATATATATATATATATATATATATATATAATATATATATATATATATATATATATATACATTTGCATACATATATATATATATATATATATATATATATATATATATATATATATATATATATATATATATATATATATATATATATATATATAATACATACATACCATATATAATGAGAGAAAGGGGAGTAAATAGAGAGAAAGAGACAGAAAGGTCGAAAAACCAACCAACTGAAGGCACAGTATGATCGTGAAACATCTTGGGGTCTAATTGCTCGTTACATGATATATGACAAAAAAAAATATTTTTGTACATATATATTTTATATTTTAATGTCAAGGAAGGGAAGAGCATTTGAATGATCTTTAAGAGTCAGATAAATATAATATGAGGTAGTATAGTGTTCAGACGCTTTTTACGATGATTGTGGTAGGCGAAGCATTGATAATATCTTCCTTATATGTTTATGTCTTTTGTAGAATCTCAAGTAGATAATCTATTAGAACTTTCCTCACATAATATTTGCGGGTGATAGTTTAGAATCGTCTGGAAAGAACATTTTCACTTTGCAGCTAACCTACTGTGATAAATCAAAGTTCGTTTTTTTTCACGGGCTTAGATTATCGTAATTTGCAAAGATTTTATACATACTTTTTCCAATTGTATATTTTCATAATTACGTATCTGATAAACATCTGTCAATAAAGTCGTTTATTTGTGTATCCGTTCATTCATGTTTGATACAAAGTATATCAATATCTTTATACATATCCATGCTTTTAATCACATTTACTCTCTCTATCTTTATGCTTATCCACCTACAAATTACCGAAGGATTAACTGGAAAAAAAACAGAGAAAAAAACCCTCTCGCCATCGACCATCAAGGACCGAAGCCATTGCCATAAACAACCTAAATACCTGAGAGAGTGGGACCTCCATCACCTAAATTTGCACGCGTAAAAAGGTAAGCCATCACGTGCACTCACTAAGGCCTGGTACACCTTCCTCGCTTTGTGTCTTAAGCCCCATGTTCCCTCACGCTGCAAAGTGGCTTTTCAGGTCGCCAGGTGATTGGTTGAGCTATAAGAAGCCCATTTTCCCAGCGCATTGCCCTGCAGTTTGCAACATGATCCTGCTACTTCAGGAGAGGCGCTTCCTGCTTCCATCATGGCTGAAACGTCGTTGCTTTTGACGCCAGAGAGGTACTGTACATATTTTAGGAAAACACTTTATCAACTTCATTGTTTATAATACTTATGGCCCCATTGTATTATACTGAAATAGAATAAAGGAAAACTTTTAGACTGTCATGTTAGGATAATGGAATTTATGATAGATTTAGTTTATTTTTTTGTTTGCATGTATGGGTGTGTTTAAGGTATGCTCATGTTTTTTTTATTTATTTTTTTTTGCTTGTTAAAAAAGAAAAAAATAATCATTAGGCACATGTAAAAAAGTTGCAGTACCATTAATATTGTATTTTACACGTGCTTATTGATATTCTGTTATTCTTTTTTTTTGAAAGTAGAAAATAAATGTTGCGCCTTCCTTGACTAAACACACCCACACCCAAACAAAATAACAAATCAACTCAAAGCATCACAAATTCCATCATCCACGTCACCCTCCATCAAACCCCGGATCCCCAAAGCGTACCTCCAATGAATATACACGTGGAACAGCCATGCATATATATAAGGCCGCAGACAGTTTCGACCACGGAGAACACCCGCGTCACACAAGTTTGCTGTGAGAATAACAGGAAAGGGGTTAGAAGTCAGAGTCCAATCTAACTTTGCTAAGTAGATACATCACTCTTTGACAACCGGAGGAGAGGTTCGTCGAGGGCGAGAATGAATAGAATGAATAACTCTAACAGTGATTGGAAATCAGCGGCGGAAACAGACGGACGAAAATATGGAAGCGTTGAGAAATGTTCTCATATATTTAAAGCTAAATAGAAAGAGAAACTCTGAAATATTAGCAGAAAAAACAAACAAACTAGAAATTAATATTAATTGCTGAATTGTAGGAAAATGTGTTAAAAAGACTAAAATAATGAAAATAAACATAGAAAAGTGAAATGTCTAGAAAGAAGTAAAATAACAGAAATAGTACAATGCCAATGATGATGATGGTAATGATAATACTAATATTAATAATAGTAATGATAATTATGACAATAGTAAAGATAACTACAGTAGCGATAAGAACGGCAATGGTAGTGAGGATGATAATGATTACATTAATGGTAATGATAACAATTATATTGATAATGATAATGGTCAAGATAATAATGATGGTGATAATACAGCAATAACAATGGTAATGATAATAATAATAATAATAATACTGATAATAATGATAATATTTCATAAGAATGATACTACTGCTACTATCACTACTATTATTACCAATGATAATATTAACGATCATAATGATAATGATGATAATGATAATGATAATAACAATGACGATTAAGAATAGCAACAATACTACTACCACCACCGCCACCTCCACCACTACCATATCTACTACTACTGCTATAACTAGAAAAGATTATGATAAAAACAAAGATCATCATTATAACAACGAACAGAAAATGTACAAAAAACGAAAAAAAAAAAAAAAAACACGGAAAAGAAGCCAGAGGATCCAAGTTTCCAAGAACGAACGCGGAAAATGATATCCTTGATACACTTTACGGCGCATAAAAGGATACTAATGTTAACTCATCGTTAATGTATAGCCTCATAATATCCTCTCTGGCGCGCTGTTAACAACCTTGAGCTTTTGGGCTTTGGACTTTGAACTCGATTAAGAGAGCAATATGCGAAATAATGACCGGTAGATGGGGTATCAAAGGGATGGTTTCCTTGTCTGCGTGGAATTAGTTTTAATGATTAGCATAAGTGATTTGGGCGAGAGATATAGCCTGTTTTTTTTTTTTTTTTTTTTTTTTTTTTTTTTAAGGGTGGGGTTGGGTTGGGGTGAATGTCGGCGATGTGGGTTTTTGTTTTTTTGTTTTTGTTTTGTTCCCTGTGGGGTTGATTTGTTTGCTTGGTGATGATGATATGGTAATATGATTGGGAGTGGGAGAGGTCTCGTAAGTTTGTAAGTGAAGTTGGGTGTCATGATTAGTCTATATTGTTCTAAGTTACATACGCACGTAATCTGTCTATCCGTTTGCCTGTCTATCTGACTCAAGGTGTATACATATATACACATATGCATAATCAACCGCACACACGAACAATAATTAAAGAATCACACACACACACAAATATGCACATACATTTTCAAATGTATACGTACGCATATAGACACATGTAAATAATATATTATAATATATATATATATATATATATATATATATATATATATATATATATATATATATATATATATATATATATATATATATATATTATAATATACACACACATACACACCTTTAGTGCAACTTCAAAGTGTGTATCTGGATATGTATCCCTTCAACTGAATA
>NW_020871010.1:902992-904561 GCF_003789085.1 Penaeus vannamei | reverse complement strand
AGTTAGTGGTTTTAGTTTGTGAGATGTTATTAACTGTTGTATGTTTTTTGTATGTAGTAAGTGGTAATTAGTGGGTTGATGGTTATTGTTGTTATTGTATGCTGTTGCAGTATGAGTTAGGGCATTTTTTGATGAAATTGTTATTGTGTAGTTAGGGTTTTAGTTGTTAGATGTTTATTGTTGTAGTATGGTTTTCAGGGGTTGATGTTGTTTTATTGTTGTTGTAGATGTTGTTATTGTTTGTTTTTGTTTAAGTTGGGTAGTTTTAATTAAAGATGATTATTCGGTATGTAGATTGTACTGTTGTTCATGTTAGTTTTATGTTATTGTTTGTAGTTGTAGATTATGTTTAGTTCGTAGCTGTTGTTTATGTTGTAGTTTTAGTATTGCTGTTGCTGTTGTTATTGCTTTTATTGTTCCTTTTGCTTTTGTGTTTAATTGCTGTTGAAAATTCGTTGCCATTTTGTTAATCAATTAACATCTGTTGTTTGTTTGTTCTTTATTCGTTAGTACTCTTTTGTAATTAGACATATTAATATGCATTCTATTCTTATTTTTTATGATCTATTATTATTTTTCGTATAATCATTTATCTATCGATCCTCCATTATTTATATTTTTTATTATCATTGTTATTATCTATTTTCAATATGATACACAAAAAATAAATTATTATATTGTATATTGTTATTCTTCTTATTGTACTATATTATTATGTCATTATTAATTATTTATTCAATTATTATCCAAGATTTACCATTATTATTATTATTATTATTAAATCAAATTAATTATTATTATCTATCATGTATCATTTATCATCATTCATATATTATTAACAAAATCATCATCATCATCATAATTATTTTCCTTAATGATGTAGATTTCTTTTCCTCTTTCGGTATTGACCTGAACCACTTAGTCCCTTGACCCTAATAAGGCAAGGTAGGCCTATTCACTCGGGCCTAAAAGAGGCTGCTAATCCGGCCACTTTCAGTAGCTACTTTTATCTCTAATATATCTTTTTCACATTTCTCTGTAATTTCTTTTTTTGTCTGTTTTTTTTTTGTGTGTATGTGTGTTTGGAAAGGTGTGTGAGTCTGTGTGTGTGGTTTGGTGTGTGTGGTGTGTGTTGTGTGTGTGTGTGGTGTGTGTTTGTGTGTGATGTGTGTGTGTGTCTCTTATTTGTTGTATTTTAGGTATTTGTTTTTATTTCTTTTCTCGTTTTCAGTTTTATTTGTCTCTTATTTTCTGTAATTCACAATCCCTTTAATTCAGATTTTACATTTCTTAACGCTTTCTTCATTAATCCCACCGTTTTCTTTCCAATTCTTTCCTGTTCAATTAATTACCAATTCACTTTCCCCTTTATCAAGCCCATGCTTTACGACGCTTATTAATGTCTTTTATGTTTTTCATCTCATTAATTATTCTGTTTCCCTCTTAATCAATTCCGTTTTCTTTCTCTCATGTACTTCCGTTTTCTTCCAATCATCCTGTTTTTTCCTATTATTTTAGTGTAGTTTCCCCCTATTTGTTGATTCCCATTTTCTTGTTATGTTCTCGTTT
>NW_020871010.1:895492-897992 GCF_003789085.1 Penaeus vannamei | reverse complement strand
TGAGTGATGTGAAAGTGAGTGAGTGAGTGAGTGAAGTGAGAGTGAGAGTGAGAGAGTGAGAGAGTGAGAGTGAAAGTGAGAGTGGAGTGAGTGAGTAGAGTGAGAGTGAAAGTGAGAGTGAGTGAGTAAAGAGTGAGAGTGAAAGTGAAGTGAGTGAGTAGAGAGTGAGAGTGAGTAAGAGTGAGATGAAGTGAGAGTGAGTGAGTAAAAGGTGAGAGTGAGAGGGAGTGAGTGATAGTGAGGTGAGAGTGAGGGTGAGAGGGAGCGATAGTGAAGAGTGGAGGGAGTGAGTGAGAGTGAGAAGTGAGAGTAAGGGTGAGAGGGAGTTGGAGTGATCTTGAGGGTGAGAGGGAGTGAGTGAGAGTGAGAGTGAGAGTAAGGGTGAGAGGGAGTTGGAGTGATCTTGAGGGTGAGAGGGAGTGAGTGAGAGTGAGAGTGAGTGGGTGTGAGTGAGTGAGTGAGTGAGAGTGAGAGTGAGTTGGAGAGATAGTGAGGGTGAGAGTGAGAGTGAGTGTGAGTGGGAGTGATAGTGAGAGTGAGAGGAGTAGTGAGAGTGAGAGTGAGAGTAAGGGTGGAGAGGGAGTTGGAGTTGATCTTGAGGGTGAGAGGGAGTGAGTGAGAGTGAGAAGTGAGTGGTGTGAGTGGTGAGTGAGTGAGAGTGAGAGTGAGTTTGGAGAGATAGTGGGGTGAGAGTGAGAAGTGAGTGTGAGTGGGAGTGATAGTGAGGGTGAGAGGGAGTGAGTGAGAGTGAGGGTGAGTGGGGGTGAGTGAGTGAGAATGAGAGTGAGAGTGAGTGTGAGTGGGAGTAATCTTGAGGGTGAGAGGAAGTGAGTGAGAGTGAGGGTGAGTGGGGGTGAGTGAGTGAGAGTGAGTGAGTTGGAGCGATAGTGAGGGTGAGAGTGAGAGTGAGTGGGGGTGAGTGAGTGAGAGTGAGAGCAAATGAGAGAAATAAAATCAAATAAACATAATAATGATAGTAATGATAACAATAGTAATGATGACGATGATGATGAAAACAATAATAACCACAAACAATGATATAACAACAATGATAATGAAAAATGATAACAATAATAAATAACAATAATATAAATGCTAATGATAATCACATCCCTTACATACCTAATGTTTAACAAATACGATTGTGTTAGTGTGAGATTTCGCTTCTGCAATTAGCAACATTCGCAACACTTGTACTTCACACTTTTCTCGTCTTCCATAATTGCATAACTACTGGCTTTAATTAACGATGCAATTTGCACTGCAATTAACGCGTTTAATTTAACGATATTCATACGAGTGTAAAGGAGAATGAGGAGAGAGGAGAGGGAGAGAGGTGTGGGGTGAGAAGGAAGAGAGAGAGAGGGAGGAAGGTTGAGAGAATGAGAGAGAGGGAAGGTGAGAGAATGAGAGAGAGGGAAGTTGAGAGAATGAGAGAGGGTGGTGAGAGAATGAGAGAGAGGGAAGGTGAGAGAATGAGAGAGAGGGAAGGTGAGAGAATGAGAGAGAGGGAAGGTGAGGAAGAGAGAGAGGGAAGTGAGAGATGAGAGAGAGGGAAAGGTGAGAGAATGAGAGAGAGGCGAAGGTGAGAGAATGAGAGAGAGGGAAAGGTGGAGAGAATGAGAGAGAATGAGAGAGAGGGAGGGAGAGAGAGAGAATGAGAGAGAGGGAGGGAGGGAGGGAGGGAGGGAGGGAGGGAGGAGGGAGGGAGGGACGGAGGAGGGAGGGAGGAAGGGAGGGAGGAAGGGAGGGAGAGAGAGAGAGAGAGAGAGGAGAGAGAGATGGATGGAGAGAATGAGAGAAGGCAGGGAGAGAGAGACGGCAGGGAGGAGAGGCAGGGAGAGGGAGGCAGGGAGGAGGGAGGCAGGGAGAGAGGGAGGCAGGGAGAGAGGAGGCAGGAGAGAGGGAGGCAGGGAGAGAGGGAGGCATGGGAGAGAAGGGAGGCAGGGAGCAGGGAGGCAGGAGACAGGGAGCGGGAGAGAGGGAGGCAGGGAGAGAGGGAGCAGGGAGAGAGGAGGCGGAGAGGAGGGAGGCAGGGAGAGAGGGAGGCAGAGAGAGGGCAGGCAGGGAGAGAGGGAGGGCAGGGGAGAGGGAGGCAGGGAGAGAGGAGCAGGGAGTGTGAGAGTGGAGGGCAGGAGAGAGGGAGCAGGGAGAGAGGAGGCAGGGAGAGAGGAGGCAGGGAGAGAGGGAGGCAGGAGAGAGGGAGCAGGGAAGGGGGGGCAGGGAGAGAGGGAGGCAGGAGAGAGGAGGCAGGGAAGAGGGAGGCAGAGAGCGAGGCAGGGAGACGAGGGAGGCAGGAGAGAGAGGGAGGCAGGGCAGAGAGGGAGCAGGGAGAGAGGGAGGCAGGGAGAGAGGGAGGCAGGAGAGAGGAGCAGGGAGAGAGGGAGGCAGGGAAGAGAGGGAGGCAGAGAGAGGGATGGAGGGAGAAGAGGGAGGCAGGGAGAGGAGGGAGGCCAGGGAGAGAGAGGAGGCAGGGAGACAGGGGCAGGGTAGAAGGGAG
>NW_020871010.1:882992-885492 GCF_003789085.1 Penaeus vannamei | reverse complement strand
CTCACTCTTTTCTCTCGCTCCCTCACTCTTTTCTCTCTCTCCCTCACTCTCTCTTCTGGCCTCTCTCCCTCACTCTCTCTTCTCCCTCCCTCGCTCCCTCACTCCCTCTTCTCCCTCCTCGCTCCCCCACTCTTTCCCTCTCTCCCTCCCTCGCTCTCTCTTCTCCCTCCCCTCGCTTCTGTTCTCCTCCCTCGCTCTTCTTCTCCCTCCCTCACTTTCTCTTCTCCCCTCCCTCGCTCTCCCTGAGGAAAAATTTAAGAAAAGTCTCCCAGCTCTCGACCGGAGATCTTCCTCACACTCTCATCTCCGCCAGGATAAGACCGAAGGCATAACTTGGCTCTTTAGTCTGTACTGAATATGGCCTTTTGTGTGTGTTTGTTTGTGTGTTTGTTTGTTTGTTTGTTTGTGTGTGTGTGTGTGTTTGTTGTTTTGTGTGTGGTTGTGTGTTTGTGTGTGTGTTTGTGTGTGTGTTGTGTGTGTGTGTGTGTGTGTGTGTGTGTGTGTGTGTGTGTGGTGTGTGGTGTGTGCGTGTGCGTGTGCGTGTGCGTGTGCGGTGTGCGTGTGTGTTGAGTGGTGTGCGTGAGTGCGTGTGAAACGTGAGTGTGGAGTGTGAGTGTGAGTGTGAGTGTGAGTGTGTGAGTGAGTGTGAAGTGTTGAGTGTTGAGTGTGAGGTGAGGTGTGAGTGTGGTGTGTGTGAGTGTGGTGTGTGTGGTGTGTTGTGTGTGTGTGTGTGTGGTGTGTGTGTGTGTGTGTGTTGTGGTGTGTGTGTTGTGTGTGTTGTGGAGTTGTGAGTGTGAGTGTGAGTGGTGAGTGTGAGTGTGAGTGTGAGTGTGTGTGAGTGTGTGTTGTGTGTGAGTGTGTTTGTGTATGATATATAACGTATCATATACACATACACTCATACATGAAAATATATGTATGCATCAAGATACACAATATTTATATAATCATAAATGAAAAAAATGAATCACGAAAAAAAGGTAAAGCTATAGTTTATAAAAGAATATCAACAACATAAATATTTACAGAGTTTTTTTGTAAATATTAACTTTATCGATGGAATTCTCGAAAGCGGCTGAAAGAATACTTGACCTGATCTTTATATTCTTTGATCCTGAAAATCTTATGGGTATTTCCATTCATATTAGACTGCTCGAGTGATGGTCTCTGTCTTCTTGTCCTGCCTGTCTGTCTGTCTCTGTCTGTTTTCTCTTTCTCTCCTTGTCCTGTCTCTCTTCTTCTCTCTGTTTCTGTCTTTTCCTGTTCTCTCTCTTTGTCTCTCTGTCTCTCTCATCTCTCTGTCTCTCATCTCTCTCCACTGCCCTCTGTCTCCTCTTCTCTCTCTCTGTCTGTCTCTCCTCTCTTTCTCTCTCTGTCTCTCCTTTCTCTTTTCCTCCCTCCCTTCCTCCTCTCAGTCTCTCTCTCTTTTAAAAGCAGAATGATTTACGATACTAGGAAATTCTCCCTTTCTTCATCTATCATTTTAATGTCTCCTCGTACCAATATTTCAAAGATTATGATCATTCTTTCCCTTGTACTCTATTATGTTTATTTAAGACATAATGCTGATCAGACTATAAGTACAATTCAGATGATAATCCCTGATAAGACATTTTCATGCTTTCTTATCTTTGCCTTAAGTGCTCACAAGAGTGAATTTCATGTACTTGTCTTCTTAAACTGTTTTTACAACTTTCGATATTTTTCGAGATTCATTACCGGTGTAAGTTATATCATATAATATAAAATATTCTTCACTTGTGTATTTTGTCCCCCTTTTTCGCTGTTGATAAGGAGATACTTTTCAACCTCTGTGTACATTGTTATATTTAAGTGTCTCTGGAGGAGAATAACTCCAGGTGGAACACGAAGATACCTTGTTAATTAGCCTTTTGAATTAGCATGCTTAGTAGTTCATTCGTGTCTAAGATAACAAGAATTAAAACAAAACTGTTTGATATGTATTCATATATATACGTATATACAAACATCTATATTTTTTCCACTTCTCTTCATATGTACATTGTGTGAAGCAATTGTTGGTAGGGTTTAAGGGCTATTTTAGTGTACATACTGAAACCTGGCGATGAGGTCCGTAGATTTTTACAACGGGTCTGACTGTTTCTCCCTTGCAGTGTATAGTTTTATTTCTCTCTTTGTGTTGTTTTGTTTTTCTTTTCCAAGTGATTGATGTACCTCTTGTGATTCAGTCTCTTGAAAATGAGTTATAAGTTATTATATATAGACTTAATGATTAAACTTTTTGTGTCACTTTTTTTTCTTTTTTGTTCCTATTCGTTATTATGTTCTTCTCCTTCGCTGCTTCTTTGCATGTTATGATATTCTCATAAAGGGTCTTGTTCAAAACATATTTTCCTCGAATATTTACATTTTTCCATCACCTGACTCTTTTCGAGCTGTCTGTTAGTAGTTAAGTTCAATAAAAGATATTCTTCCTGTTTTTATTTTCTGGATTCTACCTCTTCTCCTTCTACATTTC
>NW_020871010.1:875492-877992 GCF_003789085.1 Penaeus vannamei | reverse complement strand
GCGGTAAAAATTAGTTAATGTTTTATTTCTCGTCTTCTCGACATCTCTCTTACGCTCTTAACATGCGCTACTTCTCATTTTCACACAAGGGTAGTTTAGATCTATTGGTGGAAATTCATGTGCTTGCCAGGCTATCGCATATTTGTTAACAAAATATATATTACCGAAACATCAGTACTTATATTAGCACAGAAAAACTACGCACTTACACGCCCACGTATATCACATGCCACACATCACACACACATACATCACGACGTACACGCCACACGTACACGCACACGTACACGCCACTGTAACACCGCACACGCACACGCACTACGCACACGCACAGCACTACGTTACACGTACAGCGCACAACGCACAACGCACACGCACACGCCATCACGCACACGCACATACACACACACACACACCAGGCACACACACACACACAACGACACACACACACACACTCTCAATAATATTTCTCTTCTCTCTCTCTCTTAGCATACCTCAATTCCCTTTACAACCATTCCCTCGTCTGACTGTCTTTTCATATATTTTATTATTATTATTTAAAAAAAAATACTATTACTTTGTTTCTGATGTTCTTCGGGCCGATAGTAAAATATGCTAAAAAGGAAATATAATAACAATGACGTAACATAAATGGGGGGAAATAATATGATACATGATGAAGGGAAAACAAGAATTGGTGTGATGATAATGAAAAAATAGACAGTAATGGCTGATTGAAAATGCTAAAAAAAAAATATATCAAAAAGAACAGTTCTATTTAACATGTGATGCAAATAATTTTCATGTGTTTGATCCTGAGACCATCATAATGATGATAATAAGAATGATATGAATCGATGATGGATGATGTACTAAAACTAAGTATAGATAGATGAGTAATGATAATTAATCAATATTAATACCTAAAACTACCACTAAATACTAATGATGATGATGATGATGATATTAATAATTACAATTGAAGAAATAATGACTATTATTGTCTAATAATAGATAATAACAATAATAATACTAATAGCAATGATGATGATTAATCATCAATAAGAAAAATTATGATAATGATAACAATAATGACAGTAATAATAATAATGAGGATAATAGTAATAATGATAATATTAAGAATAATGATGGTAATGTTAATGATAAGAAATAACAATAGTGATAATGATAGTAATAATGATAACAGAAAATAAGCGATAATGAATGAAATGAATAATGAAACAATAATGGGTATAATAACAATATTACTGATGACAGATAATGAAACAAAATAATAATATTTAACCTCTATGCTTTTTCAATCATCTTACACTGATTTTATTATCTTGCAAACCTACATACGTTTGCAAAGACAATCTCTGTTCCTGCCTTTCCATTTAATCATTTTCCATCCCCTCCCCCTCCCTATCCTTCATTACATTCCTAATCTCATTAAAAAAAAAAAAAAAAACAAAAAAAAAAAAAAAAAAAAAAAAAAAAAAAAAAAAAATAAAAAAAGCCACTCTTTGTAATTGCCCTGAAATATACCTATAAGCTTTTGGTATGTTTGAATCTATCTCCATTTAAAGCCAGATTGAAAGCATTTTCGAGTTCCATTACTGTATGCAAATATTTTCATGTGTTTTGAGCAGAGCATTATGGGAAATCATGATGGCGGATCGGAAATGAATTCATTTGATCTTGTTATATTTGTGATGTGGTGGATAAGGCAAATGAAATTACGTGTGTATATATAATCATATCATTCATATATAATAGCTGCATATGTGATTTATTGACACACACACACGCTATCATCACACAACTACATCACAGACACACACACGACACACACAGCACAGTGCACATATCACACACACACACACACCAGCACATCACGGTAGCTCATTGTTGATACTGCTCGGTGGTAGGCAGCACACACACACACACACACCACACACATCACAGCACCAACACACACAACACATACACCACATATGACACACACACACACATACACACCTGCTAGCACACATACACACACATGCATCACACACACAGTATCGACATACCACCACACGCTACACACAGGCCGATTCATCGCACACAACACACAGCACACACACAATCAGCACAGGGTCCACATACACACACACAGCAACACATACACACATTCAGCACACAGGTTAGGATGTATGACGTGAGGTAGAGTTTTACACACATCGATCACAGTTCGTGTTGTATAAGATGTAGTAACGCACACACACACATATCCACACGCACACACACACACACACACATCACACACACACACACACACTACATCACAACACACGACACACACAAACACACCCACACACACACACACATACACAACATCAACACACACACCAAATCACACACAACACACACACACACACACACACACACACACAACATATATATATACAAACACGTGACTGCATATGTCCATATTGTATATTAATATGCGTATTGAGGG
>NW_020871010.1:857992-865492 GCF_003789085.1 Penaeus vannamei | reverse complement strand
CATAATGGTAATGATATGATATTAATGATGATGATAATGTGAATAATGATAATGATAACAACAAAATAATATATAATAATAATATGATAACAATATAATAATAATGATGATAATGATTATGAAGAGCAGGATGATGATGATGATAGTGATAATGGTAATGATAATAATGAAATAAAAATGGTAATAATAACAATGGAGATAATGGTGATGGTGATAATGTAATAATAAAAGTAATATCAAAATATTAACAATAATGATAATAGTGATAATGATAGTATCAATAATGATAATAATAACAATAAGGATAATAATGATAATAATAATCTTGATGATGATAATTGTAATAATAAAAGCAACAGCAGTAACAACATAAATGATA
Source organism: Penaeus vannamei (assembly GCF_003789085.1). Classification (NCBI taxonomy): domain Eukaryota; kingdom Metazoa; phylum Arthropoda; class Malacostraca; order Decapoda; family Penaeidae; genus Penaeus; species Penaeus vannamei. Next base: position 865,113 of record NW_020871010.1, on the reverse strand, counting down.
ATGATAATAGATATGATAATAATAAAGATGATAATGATCAAAATATTATCCGTAATAATCACTAAAATGATAATGAAAATAATGATAATTAAAATGATAATGATAATAATGATAATTAAAATGATAATGATAGTAGTAGTAGTAATAGTAATAGTATTATTTGTAATAATAATCAATAATGATAATGATAATGAAAACATCGCCAACAAACAACAATAATGATAACAATTATAATAATAATGATAATAATCGTAATGATTATAATGATCACGTTAATGAGACAACCACACAAAGTACAAATAATCGTAATGATTATAATGATCACGGTAATAATGGTACATGTAATAATCAGTTACAATTACTGAAGAAAATATATCCCTTCTGTAATTTATAAAAATAGTACCACAAGCGGTATTTTTACAGATTAGAGAATTTAGAGATTATCATCCCTTTTTGTACATCAGAATAACAATATTTTTTATCATCATTTTCCATTTATTTTAAAAAAATCTACAAGGTATACTTTAACAAATTAACCAAGTCAAACCTGTTTCAGTCACTCCTTAAATCCGTTTTCTATCGTCGCAATCAAAGAAAGAAAATCGTTATGTTGCGATTACAACAGAATTTCGAAATTGCTTTTTATAATGAAGATAATATAGTTATTATTATCCTTAGCCTTTTCCCCTTTTTACTTTGATCATCGTTATTATTATTATTATTATTATTATTATTATTATTATTATTATTATTATTATTATTATTATTATTATTATTATTATTATTATTATTATCATCATCATCATCATTATTGTTATTATTGTTATTATTATTATTATTATTATTATTATTATTATTTATTTTTTTTTTTATTATTATTATATTATTATTATTATAATTATAATGATAGCAACAATAATGGTAACAATGTTGATCAAAATACTGTAGAATGATAAGGAAATGGTAAGAATTATAATGATAATAATAATAAAGATAGTAATGATAATGATAAGAATAAAGATAGTAATAATAATGATGATGATGATGTTTATGATGATGATGATAATGGCAGTAGTAATAATAGTGATCCTGATAATTGTGATAATAGAAGTATTAATAATCGTAATACTAATAATAACAATAATGATGATATCAATAGTGATAATGATAGTAGTAATGATAATGAAAATAATGATAACAGTAATAATAGTATCAATAATAATAATAATAATAATAATGATAATAATCATAATAAATATAGTAATTATTATTATTGTTATTATTATTATTATTATTGTCATTATTATAATAATGATAATACTACTAATGATAACAACAGAAACAAACAATAACAGCAATGACAATGTTAATAATGATATAGATAATGAAAATAACAATGATAGATGATGATAATCAAAATTATATTAATATTAATGACGATGATGATTACCATTATTATCATAATAATAAAGATGATTACAGATACTACTAATTCCATTATATCTGTCTGTATTATCATTATCATTATTGTTGTTGTGGTTGTTATTGTTATCATTGATATCATTTTCATTACTAATTTCATTACCAATATCATCATTATCATTGCTAGTATTATTGTTATAATTGTGATCATAATAGTGATAATAATGATAATGATAATAGTAATAATTATAATGATAACAATATTAATAACATAAATAATGATAATGATAATATTTATTATTACTACTAATGTTATTATCATTATTATCATTATTGTTGTTACTTATTATTGCTATTATCTTAATTGTTATTATCATCGTCATTATTATTATTATTATTATTATTATTATTATTATTATTATTATTATTATTATCATCATCATCATCATCATCATCATCATCATCATCATCATCATCATCATTATCATTATCATCATCATCATCATCATCATCATCATCATCATCATCATCATCATCATCATCATCATCATCATCATCATCATCATCATTATCATTATCATCATTATCATTATCATTATCATTATTATCATTCATCATCATCATCATCATCATCATCATCATCATCATCATCATCATCATCATCATCATCATCATCATCATCATCATCATCATTATTATTATTGCCATGATTAACATCTTCAGTATCACCACCATCACCATCATTTATATTTCTGTTATCATTCTTATCATCATTTGTATTATTATCATTATCATTATTGTTGTTGTTATTATTGTTATTATTATCACCATTATCATTATTATTATCGTAATCATCATTATCATTTGCATTATCATCATTATCACTAATAATATTACTATTTTCTTCTTATCATAATTACAATTACCACAATCAATCATTATTATTAATCATAACAATATTATCATTATTATATTATCATTACTTTGCCTTCCTTGTTTAGTAATTATATAACTTTTATTAATATTATTATCATCACTTATCGGTATCATCATTCTCATTATCTTCATCATTAGTAGTAGTAACAGTTTTGATCTCTATAATAAGTATTATTAACTAAATAATACTGCTGTTGTTATTATAATAATTGTTTTTTTATTGTTATCATCATCACATCATCGTCATCATTATTAACAATTTCATTATCCTTATGATATTTTTTATGGTTCTAATTATTATTCATTATCATTGTTGTTACTGTTGTGACTTTTATTTATTATTATTATTATTATTATTATTATTATTATTATTATTATTATTATTATTATTATTATTATCATCATCATTACTATTATTATTAATGTCATTATCATTATCCTCATTATCATTATCATTGTTATAATTAATATCGTCATTATCATTATTATTGTTATCATCATTATCATTATCATCATCGTCATCATTAACAGTATCATTAAAAGATAATACTACTGCTATTACTACTAATAATTTTAATTATGATAATGATAACGGTAATATGATAATAATTATAGCATCGTAAGAAATATATTACAATAACATTATTATTCTTAATAATGATAACAGTGATAATTAGGAAAATATTAATGATGATAATGGTGATGACAATAATCATAATGATAATTTTAATAGTAATTATGATAACAATAAGAATAATAACAAAAAAAATTATTGTTTTAATAATAATATTACTATCATTGTTATTATTATTGTTGTCATCTTAATCATTATCGCTATTATTATTGTTATCATTATTGATTTGTTATTAATTATTATTATTATCATTATTATTATCATTATTGTTGTTATAATTATGATTGTTATCATCGTTGTTACTATTATCACTATTATAATAATTATTGTTATTATTATCATTCTCATTATTATTAGTGTTATGATAGTACAAATACTACTACTACTACTACTACTACTAATGATGATAATGATAATGATTATAATAATAACAATAGTAATAATGATAGTAACAGTTGTTATACTAATAATAGTAATTAAAATTATAATAATAGTAATAATGATAATGATGATGATAACTAAGATTATAACAATAATGATAATAATGATGATTGTAATTGTAATGAACAAAGATAATGATAGTGATGATGACTAAGATTATTCTTATTATCATTATTGTTACTATTGTTGTTTTTTATCATTGCTATTATCATTATTATTATATTGTTATAATCATTACATAATAATCATCATCATTATACTTATCATTATCATCATTATTACTGTCTTTATTATCATCATTATTACTATTATTATTATTATTACCATTACTATTATTATTATTGTTATTAATATTATTATTATTATCATTATTATTGTTATTGGTATTATTATCATTATTATTGCTATTATTTTTGTTATTATTACTACTATTACTATTATTATCATTATCATTATTATTATTATTATCATCATTATTATCATTATCATTATTGTTATTATTATTATTATTGTTATTATCATTATTATTGTTATTATTATTATTATTATTACTATTATCAATATTGTTTTTTATTATTATCGTTATTATCATTGTTGTTATTAATTTTTATCATTATAGTTGTTACTACAGTTATCATTATTGTTGTCGCTATTATTAACATCATTATCATGATAGTAATATCATTATCCTTGATATTATCATTATTATTTTGTATTTTTTCATTACTATAATGAAAATCAGCAAAAACAACAAAATAGTGATTCTTATTATTTATTATCATTGTTTATTGCTTATGGGGTGGTTACTATTTATGATCAATATCATCACCATCTTTCGTTATGATCATCAAATCTTTTTATTGTTATCATCATTTATAATCGTTATAATGTCAATTGATATTTAAGTTATTATTATTATCATTAAAATATCATTATCATGATTATCCTTATTGCAATTATCATCACTGTTATCATTACTATTGTTATTATTATTATAGTTATCATTATCATTACCATTATTATCATGTTTTATCATTTGATTCTCTTTTATTATATAACCATGATTATTATTGCTGTTATTGTTATCATTATTGTGTTATTAATATTATATATTGTTATTATTAATACTATTATCATTTTTTTATTACCAGTATTATCACTATTATTTTCAAAATTTGTTATAATTGTTATTATTAGTATTATCATTATCATTATTCATATTTGTTTTACTATTACTGTACAGTGTTATCATTATTATTACCATTACTATTATCACCATTGTCATTATCAATATTAATCATTATCATTATTATTATCAATATTATCATTATTATTATCAACATTATCATTATTTTATCATTATCTATCATTATTATTATTGCTCTTATCATTATTATCACTAATATTATCATTAACATTATCATTATCATCATTATTGCTATCATTATCATTAAAATTATCATTATTGTTATTATTATTATCTTCATTTTATCATATTACATTGTCATTACTGAATACAGTTACCATACTCTAATTGTCCATAATGACATCATGGTAATAATAATGATCATAATAATAATAATTGTAATACTAATGATAATTATCATGATATTGATAATGACCATAAGAATAATCATAATAGTAATGGTAATGATGATAACAACAATAATAATAAGAATAGATAATAAGAATAAAAAAATAACGTGATATTAACCGTCAATGCCCGTCTCTAAATCTTGATATTTTTTCCTGGTATTCTTTTAAACAGATTGACCTTCCTCAGGCGCCGACCTACATCAGTGGTGAGTCCGTGGACGAGGACGACATGAGCATGGACGAGACGAGGCCGATGAGATGAGAGCGAGTTCTCGAGTCCGAGGATTCCGAGGAGGAACGTGTCCGCGCCACCGTCTCCTCCCCCGGCGATCTTTGTCTCGTCGCCCGAGGAGACCGAGATCGCGATGGCCTTGGACCCGACGAGGCAGCGGACGAGGGCCTTCGAGGTCTACAACGTGGGCTACGAGGACGAGGCGATGGTTCAGGGCGAAGGAGGCGGCAGGAGTTCCTTTCGGGGCGAGGGGGTACTGCGACCAGGGGAATCTGGGCCTCCTCTCCGTGAACGGCAATCAGACTCTCGCGGTCTGTGGGGGACAACCCGAATTTTCTGACGGCGATCGATCCGAAGACCAATTTCACTTCGAACTTCTCCGCGGGGTTTGAGATCGTCGATGCCGATGAGGACGAAGGATGGACTCCTGTCGGGGAGGTGACTTTCCGACAGGAGCCGACGTCGGTCTCCTCGAAGAAATCCAAGAGTCCGGAGAAGAAAGAGAGCGGGAGGAAGCAAGGGTCCCTGAAGCAGCTCCTCTCGCCCAAGAAGTCGCGAAGAAGAAGACGCTAGCGGAGGCCAACATCGAATCGTTCTCCCAGGAAATCGCGAAGAATTCCCGAAGAATTCCCGAAGAAGTTTCCCGAATCCTCCACCATGGCAGATAGTCAGTATCGCCCCGTGTACCAGACGCAGCACCTCGGGAACTCCAACCTCGTGCCCAAGCCCTACGTGTCCAGGTACTCTGCTGACAGGCCCTACAGAGCTCCCGTCGCGTCGCCTCGCACGTTCCTCATGCAGATGGAGCCGAAAGGGGAGCAGAAGACGAAGGAGAACAAGGAGAATGAGGGGGTCAAGGCTGTGAGGGAATCGAAAGATACGCGAGGGAAGGTCAAAAAGTCGCCGACGACTACTCCGAAAGAAACTCTAACGACTGCGGAAAAGCTCGATTCAGCCCCCCTGGTGAAGAAGCCATGCCCCACTCGGCCTGCGCCAAGTCCCACTCGGTCTTCACCAAGTCCCACTCGGTCTTCACCAATTCCCCCTCAGCCCACTCAAGCTGCACCGACTCTCACTCAGCCTGCACCAGTTCCCACAAAGCCTGCTCTAAGTCCCACTCAACCCGTACCTATTCCCATTCATCCTGATCCAAGTCGTACTCAGCGCGAACCAAGTCCTACTCTAGAGACGAAATCTGAAGATGCCGAACCCACTTTAATCAGAGGCGAACGAGAAACCACTCCCCACAAGGACGACGAAAGGAACCCCCCTTCGAGGCGCTCTCGGCCGAATTCACTCATACTCACAGATGCAGCATCACCCGACTCTGGGGATCCTAGAGACCCGCCGAAGGAGAGAATGACTAGGTCTTTGTCTCCTCTAGATCAAAAGCCACCTCCTGCGACCCATGATCTAGGTGAGCAAGCGAGCCGTGCCTTGTCTTCTGGAGCAGCTGCCTCGGAAGACTCTGAAAAGTCCGAGAAGACAGCCTTGTATAACTGTTCAAATCAGCCCTTCAACTCCTTCGGTGAACTTGAGGCCTTGAGGAGCAAGTCTCCCCCGGTGGAATCCCCAACTGACGCTAAAGAAGAGCCAAGCAAAGGTGAAGGGAGCTATGACATCAGCACGGATGACTTCGACTATGCTGACGGGTCTGTCGAAGCCATTAACCAGCTGGAAGACATGCTGGAGCGCGAACAAGCAGACTCGCCCCCTGTTGGCATTGAGGCACCGACGTTGTTGTCGGCAGCCAGCGTCAGCACTCTCAGCCGCGACTCTCTCGATGGGTTCCTCAACGACGACATGGGTAGTCTCACGAACTTCGTCACGCAGAAGACCCTAGAATACCATGTGAGAAAG
>NW_020871010.1:821515-842892 GCF_003789085.1 Penaeus vannamei | reverse complement strand
GATGATGAAGAAACGGAAGTACAAATCAGAGAAAGAAACGGGAATTTGTTAAGAGGGAAACTGAGAATAGATTAATGAGATGAAAAACATAAAAGACATTAACAACAGAGCGTATAAGCGTGGGCTCTTGAATAAGGGGAGAATTGAGTCAGACTACATCGAACAGGAACAGACATTGGAAAGAAACGGGAATTAATGAAGAAAGCGTTAGAAATGTAATGAACTAAAGGGATTGTGAATTACAGAAAATACGAGACAAATAAACAGACTGGAAAACGAGACAAAGAAATAAAAACAAATACCTAAATACAACAAATATTGAGACAACACAAAAAAAAACAGACAAAAAATAAATTACAGAGAAATGTGAAAAAAAATATCCTAGATGAAAAAGTAGTTACTGAAGTGGCCGGATTAGCAGCCTCTTTTAGGCCCGAGTGAATAGGCCTACCTTGCCTTATTAGGGTCAAGGGACTAAGTGGTGTCAGGTCAATACGAAAGAGGAAAAGAAATCTACATCATTAAGGAAAATAATTAATGATGATTGATGATGATAATAATAATATTGATAATAATAATATAATGTAATGATAATAATAAATAATATTGATAATAATAATAATTCGATAATGACAATAATAATAAAATAATAATAATATATAATAATAATAAATACAATAAATAAATAATAATAGATAATAATAATAATAATGACAATAATAACTCAAATACATAGATAGAGACCTAATCCATAAAGATAATAATGAAATAATATGATGATAATGCGAACACACAAATGACAAGATAATAATATGATAACCAAGGAATATACATAAAGGCCTTCATAAACATCACAAAAAACTCAAGAATAAAAAGGATAATGCTGCAATGAGACAATAATACAATAGATAATGATGATAATGAAAATAATGATAATAATGATAATAAACGAAAACAATAATAGAATGGAATGATGATATGATAATAACAATAATGATAATAATAATTGATATGAAGAACATAAAATATAAATGCGCAAACATCAGAGATATAAAAAGAATGATAGTACTTATCATACGCACACATCAAATCTAATTTAACAATGATAAATAACAATAAGAAAACGAGCACAGATGTTAATGATAAAACAACAATGGCTAGTTTTCACAAAGCATTCACACAACAAAGCCTAAAAAGGCACACATATCATAAAGACGCAACACAAATACACACCATACATATAAAACTACAACAATAACAATAGAACTACAACAAGTAGCCTACCAACGACAGCTACACACACACACATCCAACGACTATACAAATAAACGGTTCAAACTATTCAAAACCCAAATTCTAACAGACAAAACAGTAATACACACAACAATAAACATACAATAACATCTAACAATAAAACCCTAACTACAACAACAACAACAACAACAACCTCAACCCCTAAAACCCATACAACAACAAAAACAGCATCTACAATATCACACACTCACATATATCTACAAACAATGAACAACATCAACGCCCTAAACACCCATAACTACAACAAAAACAACAACAATATCTCTACAACTAAAACCCATACAACAACAATAACAATCTCAACCCCTAAAACCCATACACAACAACAAAACAAACAACAACACAATAACAACATCACCCTAAAACCATACTACACAGACAAACAAACAACCCCTAAACCCATCTAAACAACAGCAAAACAAGAACAAAAACATCTACAACTAAAAGACCCTAACTACAAAAGCATCAACCCCTACACACACATACAGAGGCACAAATATATCTCATAAACAACCAACACTAAACGCCCTGAAAACCATACTACAAAACACAAAAACACAACAATACAACCTCAACCCTAAACCCATACTACAACAAACAAACAACACACACCACAATATAAAACCTTCACACTCCACTAAAACCAACACAACACAAAACAACACCCTAACACACTTCAATCCAAACCCTGAAACCAACTCAATTAAACAGCATCAAACGCCGCATAAAACCCCATATATCCACACAACATGAGTATCATAGATACAAACCCGAGTAGAACACCGCGCATAAAACGCTAGACCACGTGTAATGAAACATTGCATTTGTCTATATAATAACACAACAAAACAACCTAAAACCCATACTAACACAAAACAACAACCTCAACCCCAAAAACCCATACAACAAAAAATAACACCCTGAAAAAAAAACGCCAATACTTATTTTCTCAACTTTCGTAATTTACAGAACACATCTGTAAGATGTGATTTATATAAAAAATAAGATAAAAAAAATAAAAAAAACAAAACAAAAGGACAATAAAGATCGGTGATGCGGAACAGGACCTAAAAAAAAAATACGCCCCAATGACTCCCATACATACAAAAAACAAACAACAACAAAACACATTCAAACCCGTAAAAATACCATACATACAACAAACAACCACAAACAACCATCGATCGGATCTCATAAAACTCCATACATACAAAGACAACACAAACAATACCTTTAAGCAACAGAAGCCCTAAGAATAGCTATCTACACAGACAACAAAAACACGAGCATCAATATACACCTGCAAAACACTCATACACATTCTGAGCGATATCATAATGGATACACTCAACCCCTAATAGACCCTCATGATCTTATAGAGGCGACATAAACAAATACACGCCCCTAATAACTCCATAAACAACAACCGGCCCAAGAGAACCCCTAACTACGAGATAAGACAACATATCAATATATCATGTCATCTCCTAACCCACATTACACAACATACCACCTAAAAACGTTTATCTTTAAACATTCTATACAACAGAAACTATTACAACATATCATTAGAAACTAAGTATCTCTAACGTCTTCAATTTCGAACTACGCCAAGAGGTCAACGTATAGCTCCTGAGGGTTTGAGAGGCTCCTCGCTCACTGCTCGTTTCCGGCTCGAGTTGCTGTACGCGGCTGACGAGTGACCTGCGGGTGGGAAGCCTGTGTGTGCAGGTCTGCAAAGGGCAGGAAGAGGGTCTAAAAAAGAGAGGGGGATGGTAGGGGGGGGGGGAGGGGACTGGAAGAGGTGGTGGGGTTTGGCGGGGGAATGCTGTGGTGGAGGGGGGATTGAGGGGTGGTTGTGGGGGATGGGGGGATGGTGGGAGGGGGGAGGGGGTAATGATTGACGAATGACTTGCTGGACGGAAGCCTGGATTGTACAGGTTCTTTTAGTAAGGGCAGGAGAGAGGGTTCTAGGAGAGAGAGAGGAGGGGTGGTGTGGGAGGGGTTGGCTGGGGGGAGGGGGATGGTGTGCGGGGGGGGATTGTGAGAGAGAGGGAAGGTGGGGAGGGGGAAGGGGGGATGTGGAGGAAGGTGGAGGGGGGTTGGAGGAGAGGGGGAAGGTTGGGGGATGGTGGGGAAGGGGAGGTGGGGGATGGTGGGGGGAGGGGGGATTGGGGAGGGGGAAGTGGGGAGGGGGGGAGGGGGATGGTGACGAGTGACCTGCGGAGGAGCCTGGTTGTAAGTGTCTTTGTAAAGGGCTAGGAGAGGGGTCAAAGTCGGGAGGGGGATGTGGGGGAGGGGGATGGTGGGGGGAGGGGGAGGGGGTTGGAGGGGATGGTGGGGGAGGGGGATGGAGGTGGAGAGGAGGGAAGGTGGGGGAGGGGATGGTGGACGGTAGGGGAGGGAAGGTGGGGAGGGGTCTGGAGTGAGGGGAAGGTGGAGGGATGGAGAGAGGGAAGGTGGAGGGGTGAAGGTGAAAGGTGACGTAGAAGGGGTGGAGGTGAGAGGAAAGGGGAGGGGATTGGAGAGAGGGAAGGTGGGGTATGGTGACAATGAACCTGCGGGAGGAACTGGTTTGTAAGGTCTTGTAAAGGAAGAAGAGGGTCGAAGTCGGGGAGGGGGATGTGGTGGGGGGGGGATGGTGGTGAGTGGGGATGGTGGGGAGGAAAGGGGGGATTGTAGGGGGATGGTGGGAGGGGGGGTGGAGGAGAGATGGATAGGGGGGGGAATGGAGGAGAGGGAAGGTTTGGGTGGTGGAGGGATGGAGGAGAGGGAAAGGTGGGGAGGGGTTGAAGGAGAAGAAGGGAAGGTGGGGAGGGGGGGATGGAGAAGAGGGGAAGGTGGGGGGTGAATGGGAGGGGGAATGGAGAGAGGGAAGGTGGGAAGGGTGGAGGCAGAGGGAAGGTGGGGGGGATGCAGGCGAGGGGAAAGGGGGGTGTGCAGGAGATGAGGGAGGGGGAATGTAGGAGAGAGAGAGAGAGAGACAGACAGACAGACAGAGACAGAGATAGAGGGAGGTGGGAATGGGGGAATGCAGGAGAGAGGGAAGGGGGAATTGTAGTAAAGAGGGAATGGGAAATGTAGAGGGGGCAGTTACAGAGATATGACCCAGGGGAAAATGCAGCAAAAATGCAGTTTTATGGACAAGGGGAATGCGACAGAAAGGGCAGTTGTAGGAACATAAGAGCTAAGGAAAAGTATTACGTAAATGGGTAGATTATTTTGGATTGTGTTGTTGGGTGGTTAAGGTGAATGCGTGGCTTATCATTATCCATAAAGAAGGGTTAAGATACCAGGTGTTTACTGTGCGATAAAGTAAAGTTAGGTTGACACTGGCGAGCGCCCAGGCTGACTTCAAAGCTATCGGTTGGTGTTAATTATGCATGGATGTCATACAAGTCTTAAAAAAAAGAAAACCATGAATTATCCAGTCGGAATACTGCCAGAGAACGAGACCTGGATATCAACGCCAGATTTCGCCGTATCCGATCACAATGTGTCGAAAATCCTTCCAGATTAGACCCGATTTCAACACACGCCCCAATCAACAGCGCAACCAAATCTGTGCCAGGGAATTAACAGATTAACAAACTATTACCGTTTATTAATCCGTACGTTTAAAAAAAGCGAGCCATTTTGGGGGCAGGTCCAGCAACGTCGAAAAATAAAAGAGTTTTGTCCACAAAAATAGTTATTAATATTTTCGTTTCAGAGAACCATGTTGTGGGATAAATACAGCATATTCAGCACTTCGTAGTTGTTGCAAGTGAGGACTCAGAGGGATAGACGTAAAGTGTCACTAAATGCGAGTCCTTAAGTTGGCGATGTTATCATGTATGGCTAATTGTCTCATAATTTTAATGAATCTAGCTTAAGTAATGTATTCAACTATGATAAGTATAGAGCAAAAGTGATAGAATTAAACATGATCGAGATACGAGAGAACAAGAGAGGAGGAGCGTGAAAGAGTGAGTAAAACAGAAGAGCTAAAGGAATGATAACGGTGCAAAAATGATACAAGAATAATGATAATGGTAACATAATAATGCAATTTTTATCAATTATATAATTATCTTATTGAAATCACAATGATAATTGAGTATAAAGTAGATACTTAAGAAAAAGAAGTATAATGAAAATATACTACTCCACACATCTAAAAGAAATGATAATTGATATTTAATATTGCAACTCAATATTACAACACATATAATATAATATTAATTACACTAGAATATGCTTATAGCATATGATGATCCGGCATAATTCAGGTATTGCTTAAAGATTGGATGAAAGGAGTGGATGATGAAGAAGAGATAAGAGGGGAAGAAGTAACAAACAGTAAAGCACGAGATGAATAGGTAACGAAACGAGGTGAGAGAGAAGTCAGCACAACACAAGGTAAATATATGGTGAGAGAGATGAGCAGTAGGAGAGAATTACGAATACTGAAAGGTCTTGGCACGAAGATAGTATGAGAGAAGGAGAAAAGTGAGTATTAGTAATGGATTTGTAGTTAAGCGACAGGAGAAAAGAGAAAGAAGACAAAGAAAGAGAGCTCGAAGTATTGCAATCAAGAGTCGAGAGAGGCAAAGATAATAAATGGAGAGTTAATAGAATGGAAGAAGAAGATAGAGAGAGTAAGTAGTAGTAGAGAGACAGAAGAGAAACGGTTAATAAGGAGTAGTATAGTAGTGTAAATGAGTAAAGAGATAGGGAAAGGAAGTAGGCAGAGAGTATGAGGATTTAAAGGGTAAATTTGGAGAAGAGAAAAGTGAAATGCGTATATACACTAAGAGTAGATGACCAATTTAAACGAAAACTCAATAAATAAATCCTAGTCAATACTTATATATTAACCAAGCAGGAAGGTCAGTAAAGGGAGGGAGCAAAAAGACAATAGAAGACACAAGAAAAATTATCTCTGTTGTATATTACGAAAGAGGAGAGGGGAAAGAAAAAGAAAATTTGTCCAGAATATGATTTAATATTTCGAATGAGGAGAAAAAAGTTTGAAACATACTTTGACTTTTGTGAATGAGCGGTCTGCATAAGGAAGAAGGAAAAAGCGGAAAAAGAGAGATAAATTTGGAGATAAGGGAGGAGAGGAAGAGGGAGATAGGTAGGGAGGGAGAGAGAGAGAGGAGAAGACAGAGGTAGGAGGGAGGGAAAGGGACGGGAAGGAATGAGATAATGAGAAGGAAAGAGAAGAAGGAAGTAAGAGCAGGAGGAATAATAAAAATAGAATAAGGAAAGAGAAGAGAAAAGAAGAAGAAGAAGGAGGGGAAAAAGAAGAAGTAGGAAGTAAAGAGACACAAAAAGAGAGAACCAAGCAAGAGCCCAAGGAACACAGAGGTATAAAAGAAAAAAGAGGGAGAGAGCAAAGGATGTATCGAGCGAGGGAAGAGGAGAGGAGGCCCAGGCACGGAGGCGGGAAGGAGAAGGAGGGAGAGAGAAAGAGAAAGGAGAGAGTGCATGGCAAACGAGGGAAAGACGAAGACAGATCATAGGAGGACGGTCTTATGGAGAAGGGCGATGGTTTACATAAGCGGTGCACAGAGAAAATCTGTGATGTGTTTATATAGGAATATCATTCGTAAATAGTGGAAGGAGTGAGTCAAGGACGAGTGTCGAAGCAACGACGGGGCAAGGTATGCAAGCGAGGATGGCAGTAGAATGGAAGTGACGATGACATTTACGCGCATGAGAATATGTGTGAGAAGGTGAATGAATGAGGAAAGAAGAGGAAGGTAAGAAGAGATGAAAGGAGAAGGAGAAAGGAAGGAAGGATGAATAAAGAGAACGGATACGATACATGCACACATATAATGAAGAAGGAGAAGAGAGAAGTACAGAGAAGAAGAAGAAGAGAGAAGGAGAAAGAAGATGAGAAGAAGAAGTAAAGACGAAGAAGAGAAGAAGAAATAAGAAAGATAGAAGAAGAAGAATAATCGGGAGAAAAAGATAATGAAGACAATAATACTAAAAAAGAGTAAGCTAAAAATAGACAGAGAAGGAATAGAAAAAATGCGAGTAAAGTAAATGAATGACAAGGAAAAATGGGAAGTGAGTAGAGGAATATATAACTAAACTAAGGTAGACAGAGAGTAGGAAGAAATAGACAACAAAAGAGAATTAGGCCAAAAATACTAACAAATTCCGTATATTATTTTTCTCATGAAATAGCTCATTTTTCCTTAAAAGTATGCATAGCTAACAACTAACTTCAAAAAATAAAAAAAATAAAAAGATAAAACATGCTACTATCCGTGTGGCCAAAATATGTGAATACGCTAGCTGGAAACTAGAAGGACAATATGCGTATATAACGTAAAACAATAAATATAATAATATAATTAATAAATATATATACACAAAATCTATATCAATATATTCGTGTCTATTATTTAGCCTCTTTACTGAGAAGGAGTGGTAGTATTAGGTCAATAGGGAGTAGATATGTATTTCTTGTTATATTAATCTGGGCGTATGAAGGTAGGTGTAGAAGATATAGAGATACAGGCTGTTTCTTATATATATATTAGATATATTATAGGACTACACTGATTATATTGCCTATACTGATATGTATATATATATGTATAATAATATTATATATATTAATATTTAACTGCTGTATTAATAACCCATCATAACGTACCTATCAGTACATAGAAGTGTATAGATAAATATATCTATATACATCATACAATATGATTAACGACTAATAATACATATACCATCAACATACATATACATATTAACATTATACATATATACATAGCTATACACTATATAAACCTCATTAAATCTATTTTTAGTAACTAATACGTATAGTATATCCGCATGATAGCATATACTAACTAAATTACAAAAATTAAAATCATAACTATCAGAGTATACAATACCGATAATATATCATCCAATTAACATATCATAACATTTAACATTATCATTATTCATTATCACATATTTCATCATATCATATACATATTATATATTAATATATAATATATAATTAAGTATATATATAGAGAGTATGAGAGAGCCAAGAAAGCAGAGAAGAGTAAGAAGAGATTTGAGCATGATAAGAGTCATATGTACATTCAATAAAATGAGTGTGAATGACAGAGTGAAGGTAAGGAATGAGATTGAGTTTATAGAGACGAAGACGTGAAGTTTGAGATGAGTGTTCTATAGTGATTGGTGATGTGACGAGTCTCACACCAGTGCTACATGCAACAAGAACATAGCAGGATTGCAGTGTATGCACGAATATAGTGTAAGCTAAGGTAGAAGGATCACGCCTAAGTGATGTGATAGAATGAGAAGTCGAGATGAGATGACTCGAAGCGTTGATAGAGTAAAGAGCTATTGTGTATATATAGTAGATGTTAGATGCGCACGTAGACGCCAAGTGTGTGATACGTACTATCTGAAGTATGGGAAAAAACACGTACGTAGATGGTCACAACTTAAGTTTGTGACATGTTGCTCTTGTTTCCCTAAAGCATAAATACAACTTACACTTATTGTTTTTGGCCTTATGTGGATAGTAAATATACACTAATATAGTGAGGAAATACAGTAGAGGCCTATACTCATCTACTCCACCTGGATGTAGAGATAAGCAAGGTGGCTACATATATCATTGGCCTGTTTTAAAGTTTCTGAAAATGAGATATTAAGTAGAGCACAAGACTCAATTTAATTGCAATTAGTATTGAGACTATTCTGCAGACGTCAAGTGAGACAACATGAGATTAAGTATACTGACACCGAATACCATGGTCACAATGGAACCAGCAGATTCAGTTCACCAATCTAGACTACCCTTGATGAATAAAAGATATTAACATATGTGTAGCAAGTATACAATAGACAGACATGACAAAGTGACTACAGTACAGTAAATATACGCTAGTTATTGAGTATACAATAATACATTATATGACATTGTGAATCATGTATAACATACAATGAAGACAGATATACAGAGACAGACAATAGACAGTAACAGCATCATAATATGAATCTATCATAAATAACTCATAAGCATATCTAAGAGTGACAAGTAAGAATACCATAGATAGTGCATAATAGACTAATATAGTCATAGCCAGAGACTCATAGTAGACTCTAGAGAAGATAGTAACAGAGAGTAATCAAAGGACAGAGTAGAACATGATTGAGATCATCTATGAGTACAAGAGTAACAGAGTAACTAATATAAGAGAGAACATGAGGTAACAGAGACAGGAGATCATAGGAGATTCACTCTATGAAGTACAATTAGTCAAGATACTATGAATATATAGAGTAGACATAGTGAGTGACATAGACTATATAACGTACCTCAAAATATAGACAGAGTATGTAACATGAAGTGACACCGAATGATCAGTAAATAGATAAAAGAGATGATACAAGTATAGAAGACAAGATGTAATACAGAGAGAGATAGCATGTGAGTAAGAGTAAAGTACGTAGAGTAATAGTAAGAGAAGAGGGGAGGATGAATGAATATAGAGAGTAAGACGAGTAGGTGATGAGATAGAGTAAGAGAGTTTAAGAGACGAATGATAAGAGTTATGAGAGAGAATATCAGATAACTACGCACTACATAGAGAGATAACAAATGAAAAGTAAGAGCACATACTCAGAATCTAACAACATAACAAACCAAAATAAGTACTATAATATGGTAAACGTAAGTGACGGATGAGTAGAGAGACCAAACAGTCAAGTAGAGTAAAAGGTAGGAACACACACAAACACACATAGCATAAAAGCACTCAGAAGTAATATAGTCAGAGTAAAGAAAGATGAATAGAACACTACAGCACTCAAAAACAATTGACATAAAAAGCAAAGGAGTAAGCACACAAACATAACAATAAGCGAGATACAAATAATAGGAAGTACACACCGTGAATATAATAACAAGATAGTATAAAATAGTAATAAGACTACATATATAAATAAACCATACATGAAATACAAAAATAACCACACTACAATAACAATCAAAACAAGATGTGTCATACACATTTTATTATACAGGATAACCTTGAACCGCAGCATAACACAATTTACTAAAGCTAATACACATCACAGACTTAACAAACAACATCACCTACAAAGACCTACATTATGCTTACCATAAATAGATCACGTACAATAACACTACATTTATCTTATCACAGCGAGTAACGTTAGGCTCGTTATCACAATATATACAAACGCACACAAAATATAGGTCCATTATACACTAGACCAGCTTATAGTATTCAATCCTGGAATTATCAAGGTAACATACTATATATACTACACTAAGCAGTATCTTGCTGTCCTCAAAAACACTAATTATCATTCCATTTGAGCCTTGTTAAGTAATATGTATACTACGAGAGAGCAGGCCGGTATCTCGTAGTGTACGTCTATAGTAACGTATACGTTGTGTTATGTGGCATTAAGTACGCTCATATATATGACCTTATTACGATGTAGTTAGTATATTGTTTAGATCAATTTAGTTTAAGTCCAATGTGTTGTTATAGTAGTATGTGTAAATGTTAGTATGTACATGTAGTTAGTTAGTGTAAGTATCCGTATTGTGTTATGTGTATATTATAGTACTAATAAATATATATACTAGTGGTATCGTGGTATTTATATATATATATATGACATATTCGTGTTAGTTAGTAGTGATATAGTGCATTATGTTATATAGTGCCGTGTATTATTGTGATGCATTCAGTTGACCGTTTAGATACTATGACATTATAGTGTATATAAGTCGTTAGATGTAGTATGATGACATAAGTGTAATTGGTGATGTGTATTGTATAGGTTGTAGGTTAGTGTGTGTTATCTATATAAATATCCATATATATTAAATACAATCCTATAATATATCAGTATATACTATATAAGATATAGTATGAGACGAGAGAAGAGAGAGACAGAGGGCGGAGAGAGCATGAGAGTAGATGCAGGAGTAGTAAAGAAGAAGTAATGAGGAGAGAGCATAAGAAGAGAGAGAGAGACAGAGAGAAATGCGTGGCGGTGTCGCGTAGTGCGTGTGCCGCTATAGTTAGGCGGTTCGTGTGTGTAGTGTATAGTGTGTGTGTGTGTGTGTGTGTGTGGTGTGGTGTGTGTGTGTGTGTATGTGTGTTGTGTGTGTGTTGTGGTGTGTGTGTGTGTGTGTGTGTGTGTGTGTGTGTGTGTGTGTGTGTGTGTGTGTGTGTGTGTGTGTGTGTGTGCGTGTGTGTGTGTGTATATATATATTATTGTGTTATATATATATATATATATGTGTATATATATATATACATATATACATATATACATATATACATATATACATATATACATATATACATATATACATATATACATATATATATACATATATATATATATATATATATATATATATATATATATATATATATATGCAGATAGACAGATGTGCAAATGCGACTAGAACTACTGCCGCAGCCGCGACGCACCTCGTCCGTCTGCTGCTCCAGGCTGACGGCGACGGCGGGCGGCGGCGGCGAGGCGGCGCTGGCGACGGGCGTGCTGGCCCTGCTGGTTCCCGCGAAGTCGTAGCTCGTCTGCAGCGCCGGCGAGTCCCGCAGGATGTCCGAGAAGTCGTTGGTGGGCGAGGGCGACTTCTGGCGTTCGCCTACGTAGTCGTAGGTGTTGTAGTCGAAGTCGCTGTAGCCGTAGTCCTGCACGGGCGAGGGCGAGCGGGGCGCCTTGCAGGGGCTGGCGTAGACGTTGCTGGAGCAGCCGCTGAGCAGGCTCTTGGAGTCGCTGTTGGTGGTGATGTACTCGGTGTGCGCCCGCGCCGACGCCGCCCGCACCGCCGGCGAGTACGTCCTGTCGGGCGTGGGCGACCTCTCGGGGGTGGGCGACGCCTGCGACCTCGGGTTGTCGAAGCTGTCGTACTCGTCGTCGTAATAGCGGAGGCTGCGGCCCCTCTCCGTGGCGCGGGCGTCGACGTTGTCGATCACCTGCGGGCTGTAGAACTTCTCGATGTACTCGCCGCTCTTGCGGGGCGGCCGGAACACGCGCCTGCGCACCTCCTGGCACTCGACGAACCGCTGGTACTCCTCCTCGTTGACCTTCTCGAACATGGCCAGCTTGCCGGCCACGAAGGCGCCCGAGCCCGTGCCGCCCACCTTGGACGTGCGCCCGAACGCCTCCACGTTCCCGTTGAAGTCGTTGCTGCGGTCGTAGCCGCCGCCGTCGCCCTGCTCGAAGCGCGAGATGTCGCAGCTGCTGCCGTAGCGCTTCAGGCCCCGCGACTCCGCCACACCTGCGAGGGAAGACAACACTCTGGGTTTATGAACAACGTCGTCGTCCTCGCTGCTGCTCTCCTCGTCGTCGTCCTCGTCGTCGCTGTCGAGGCTGTACCTCGGCAGGAACCTCTCCGCGTCGTCGTCGTCGAAGCCAGGGACAGTGAGGAACATGCTACGGTAACCAGGCACTTTGAGGTCATACTTGATTTTGTTCTCTCGGTCGAAGGTGTCCTTGGGCTTGGGGGCCTGGGGGGTGGGGGGCTCTACGGATATCTCGGGGAGGCTCGTTGTACTCGTGGGGAGGAACAGTCTCGTCTTGTTCCTGTTCACGCTCGACACGTTACTCGACACGCTACCTGTGCTTATGGACATGCTACTGTGCTCGGAGGCGCTTGTACTGCTGTTCCTGGAATCGGCTGAGGCACTGGTCGAACTACTGACACTAGTTCTTACTTGCTTCTCGTTACGTACACTATCCGTCACACCGCTAGCGACACAACTAGTTCTAAACTGAGTAGCAAAACTATTCATACTCTCGTTATTGTTCAGCACATTGTTGTCACACATAGCATTAGTGGTTACACTGTTATTGACTTCGGGAATAGTTCTACATGAGACTTCTGTATTATCGGGAAAGGTTCTACAGGTCACCTCATGGCTATTGGGTATGGTTCTACAGGTTACTCCTTGGATATCAGGTATGGTTCTACAGGTAACATTATCGTCATCTATGGTTCTACACGCGACCTCACTAGCGTCGGGGTTGCGGCCAATCACATTAACGGTAACTACGCTGTCCCCGCCACGGGACGCCTTAGCCCGCTCATGTGGGCACTTAGCTACGCATCTATGGTAGTAATCACAGTTACCATTACTGGTGGGGCTGTGGTCATCCATAAAACACATTGATTCCGAACCTGAAAGAGGACCTGTGGGTTCTGCCTGCTGCCGCTGGTACTCCTCGTACATCAGCTGGGCCTGCCGCTCCTCCTCTTCTAACGCCAGCTGCTCCTCCTGCTCCTGCTGCTGCTGGATCAGTTGCTGCTGAATCTGTAGCTGCTGGTTGTCCAGAGCCGCGTCTGTGGTCCCCGCGAGCTCCGGGTAGTCGTCCTCGAGGGCGTCGCCGATGTAGTCCTCGTACCCTTCGGGCGAGAGGATGGTCTCCGGCCTCGTCGGCGCCTCGACAACGGAGCTCCTCTCGATGACCTCTTCCTCGATGCCCTCCAGCCTCATGGCGGAGCGCTTGTCCCCGCCCTTCCTCGGGCCGCCCTTCCGCCGCTCCTCCGCCGCCGTCGAGGGCATCTGGGAGCCCGACGTCGAGGGGAAGTCCAAGGCTATGATCTCCTCCTCGCCCTCGATGAAGTTCTTGGGCTTGCGCTGCAGGAGGTCCTTCCTCTTCTGCTCGAAGTCGTCGTGCGTGAGGTCCTCCTCGCGCTCGAACACCGGCGTGACGCGGCCCATCTCGTCCTCCACCACCAGCGAGTCCACGTACTTCTCGACCTTCTGGGCGCGGTTCATCTTCTTCTTCTTGGGCAGATGGCGGTTGGGGAACAGCCTGTCCTTGACCCTCCCGCCGAGGCCCTTGGGCTTGCGCGGGTCCACCACGTAGGAGCGGTTGCCCGTCCTCAGGTCCTCGATGATGATGTCCTCGTCGTAGTCCTCGCAGACGCGGGAGAGGTCGGGGTCGAAGGGCTCATCGTCGGCGTTCTGCGAGACGACGATGTTGGGGATGGAGTTGTGGCGGAGGTTCTGGTTGGCTAAGGCACTGTCCGCTCCATCGTCGTCGTCGAGGGCGAGCGTGATCTCCTCCTCGACGTTGCGCTTCACCTTGCCCCGGGAGTACTTGGCGGCCCTGGCGACGCGCGCGGTGGTCTTCGGGTCCTCATCGTGGATGTCGAGGACGAGGTCTTCCGAAGGCCCTCCTCGCCCCTTGACTCGGTGGTTCACTCTCGAGAGCGAAGAGGTCGACACGGCGGCGATCGAGGTCGACGAGGCCTTCCGGGGTTCATCGTCAAGTTCGATCACGACCTCACCCTCCAGCTCGCCTCCCCCTCGTCTCAAGTCGCCCACCGAGCTGCTGTAGCGACCCTGAGGAGGAAGAACAGAGTCAAAACAAGAAGAAGAATTCCCTGTTAGCAACGCGAGGAAAAACAAAGTCAAAATAAGAATAAGTCTGAATTCCCTGTCAGCAATGATATAAACCCACCCCTTGTGATTAAACGGAATCACTAATCACATCACTAATCCTCACCGCCAATCACCACCTCAGCGCCCTCACAAGCCTCACCACAGGCCGTCCTCACCACCGCAGTCACGAAATCCACACCACACCCGAGTCAAACGCAACACCACAGCGACACCTACACCCGCTCGCCCATCTCGTGACGTCACCACTCGACAGCATTATGTCGTTATGAATTAGAGGAAAAACAGTTTAAAAATAAAAGATAATGCGTGCAAAACGTCGGTGAGTCAGAAAAAATTAATACTTGACCAACGGGGTTTCCGAAAATCCGGGGCCGAGAGAAACACGCGACGCACGATATACAAACCCGGCGGTGGAGGTTATAGTGGGTTGTGGAGAGACAGAGAGGATTGTTGATGTCTACGCAAGATGTGGAAAGCTCAAGCGGAAAGGGAGAATGAAGGTTTATATATATCCGTATGTATATGTATATTCAAATATATATATATATATATATATATATATATATATATATATATATATATATATATATATATGTGTGTGTGTGTGTGTGTGTGTGTGTGTGTGTGTGTTGTGTGTGTGTGTGTGTGTGTGTGTGTGTGTGTGTGTATGTATGTATGTATCGAGAGAGAGAGAAGGGAAAAATTGATTATGCCCGTCTCGCGGCAGGTCGATGGGGCGCAACGAAGTCTATAGGCCTATTCCAGCCACAAAATTTTTACGATGTAATCACCAGTGAGAGCGGGGGAAGGGGGAGGGGGGCGTAAGACGAGGGGGAGGGGTGGGGGAAGGAAGGGGGGTAGAGGGGGTCGTAAGAGGAGAGGGGGGGGGTGATGGATGGAGGGGGGAGGAGGGGGGAGGGAAAGGGGAAAGCAGGAGGTTCTTGACACGGTGGGGTTAGAAGGGGGGGGGTAGGGGAGTGAGGGGAAGGAAGGAGGGAGGAGAGTAAGGGGAGGGGGATGGAAGATAGGGAAGAGAAGAGTGATGAAGGGAGTGAAGTGAAGGAAAGAGAAAGAGGAGAAGGGAGTGTAAAAGGGAGATAAAAGAGAATGAAAAATAAAGAAGAGAAAGAAGAAAAAGAAAAAATGTAAATGAAAAACGAACGGAGGGGAAAGGAAAGTAACGAGGGAAAAGAGAAATAAGATGTAAAGAAGGGAAATGAAAAGGAAAGACAAAAGAGATACAAAGAAGAGAGAATGTGAGAGGATAAGTGAAGGCGAACAGAGGGAATAGAAAAAATAAGAGAGGGAAGGAGAAGGAGGGAGAGGGGAAGGTGATATAGGGAGGGAGAGTGAGAGAGGGGGAAGGTGATAGAGGGAGGGAGAGGGGAGAGATGATAGAGGATGATAGCGAGAAGGAAGAGATGGAGAGATGATAGAAGGGAGAGGTGAAGAGGGAGGGAGGGGAGAGATGATAGAGGGAGGGAGCGAGGAGAGGGGGAGAGATGATACAGGGAGGAGAGGAGGGAGAGGTGATAGAGGGAGAGAGGAGGGAGTGATAGAGGGGAGGGAGAGGAGGAGAGGGGAGGTAGGAGGAGAGGAGAGGAGGAGGGTGAGTGAGGGGAGAGCGTAATTATGGTTTTCATGTCTCTCTCTCCCCTCAAGCGTGCTGGAAAGGAAATATTTTTTTCTTTTATTTCCGTTTTCTTTTTTAAACTATCAATAAATTCGCTCTTTTATAGATTAATTTTTTTTTCATTTTTGATCACTTTATATGTATTTTCTCTTTCTTTCTCCTCTCTTTCTTTCTCTTTATTTTTCTCTTTCTCTCTCTCTCTATCTATCTATCTCTCTCTCTCTTTCTCTCTCTCAGTTCATCTCACTCTCTTAAATACATTAATTCGCATTGGTAGATTTTTTTCTCTTAGTTCTATCCTCTATTTTCCTTCTTCATATTCCCTTTTCATCCATCCTTCTGTTCATCCTCTTTCCTTTTGCTTCTCTTCTCCCTTCCTTCTTTCCTCCTTTTCCCTCTGTTTCCAACTCCCTTTTCTCCCTTCCCCTTCTTATCCCTTTCGCTTCTCCCTCTTCTCTCCCTTTCATCCTCTCTCCCCTTACTATTCTTCTTCTCCCCTCCTTCCCACCCACTTCTTCTCTCTTCGTCTTACCATTTTCCTCTCTCTCCACCTTTCCTTCTTATCCTTCACCCTTCCTCCTCCTTTCTTGTCCTCCCCCCTTCCCACGTTTTCTACAACCTTCCGACCTTGACAGAACATTTGCATCTAAACCTCCAAAATAACCTCGTTTTATTGATCTTTTTATATTTTCAACATTAAGATAAAATAGGAAAAATAAAAATCTAGCGAAACCACGTCCTTTAAAACCATAAACCTGATTTTGAAAACGTATTTTGCATAATATCTTGGCAGACCCACATCTACACGCGAGCCCATGTGTTTAAAAACATCTTTGGGGAATGGAAATTAGTTGTTGAAAAGGTTGAGTTAAAATTCTACACCTACACGCGACTGTCATAGAACGGTCAGGTATATTCGTATGTTGGTAGATATAGGATACACGTCAATAAGTATAATGCGTAATAGATTTGATACATTTTGACTTTAAAAACATGTGTTATAGATTAGATACATTTTGGCATTCATTTTATTGTAGTCTTATGTCTCTTGGATGATAGATAAATATTAAACTCAATATTAAATGTATACATAACATAAAGATAATTTCTCTCTCTGATGGTAATAATAGAATTAATGATAATAACGATAGAGATGATGATACGAACAATAATAATAATTATGCTAAAATAAGTAATAATGATGAAGATAGATAATAATGATAGCAATACTAATAAGGTAATGATAATTATAATAGTGTCATAACTCAGTACAGAAATAATGATTAGGAAAACAATGATAATGATAACATAAACATCCATGATGAAAATGATAAGAAATAATGACAACAAAAAATAAGGTCACAGTTCAGGGGGAAAAAATAATGGCGATGCTTCTGGTTTTCGCTTTTATCACAAAAGATCAAAGTTTTTGAAAGAATCGACACCAAGTTTGGTCTATTACAAGTCAACATGTTTTTGAAGTTGGGGGAAGGAAGTCAAAGAGAAAGCGGCAGGGGGGAAGAGGGAAGAGAAGAGAAAAAGTGGGATGGGCTGAAGAGAGAGAGGCGAGGGGGAGAGAGAGGGGGGGGAGGGAGGAAGGGAGGGAGGGAGGGAGGGAGGAGGAAGGGAGAGGGAGAGAGAGGAGAGGGAGAGGAGAGGGAGAGGGGGAGAGGGAGAGGGAGAGGGGAGAGGGAGAGAGGAGAGAGAGAGAGAGAGAGAGAGAGAGAGAGAGAGAGAGAGAAGGGAGGAGGAGAGGGAGAGGAGAGGGAGGGGAGAGAGAGAAGAGGGGGGGGGGAGAGGGAGGGAAGAGAGAAGGGGAGAGAGAGAGAATGAGAATAATATAACAATCATGGAGAGGGAGAAAGTGGGAAGGGAGAAAAAAAAGTGGGAGGGAGCTGAAAAGAGAAAAGAAGAAGGAGAAAAAAGAGGGAGACAGAGAGACAATGAGAATAATATAACAATAATGGAAAGGGAGAAAGTGGGGCGGGGAGAAACAAAGAGAGAAAGTGGGATGGAGCAAAACAGAAAAAAAGAAGAGAAAGAGAGGGAGAGATAATGAGAATGATAGTATCATAATCATATCATTATGAAAATAATAACAATAATGATAATAATAACAATAGCAATAAACAACAACCTGACAATGATCATAAACAAATATATAGCTAATAATGTTGATTATAAAAGATATTGGTAATAATAATAACACTCATCACAGCTATCATTATCATCACCATTATCATCACCACTAATACCAAATCACTGCCGTTACATACTAAGAAGAAAATAAGTAAAACAATGAATAAATAAATAAATAAAAGAAAATAAAAAAGGAAGAAGACGAAAAAGAAAATGAGTTTAAAATAATATGTAAAAAAAGGAAGACGAAGAAAGAGAAAATGAGTAAAAAAAAAAAAAAAAAAAAAAAAAAAAAAATAAAATAAAATAAGTAAAAGATGAAAAAGAAATTAAGTTAAGAACAAATAGAAATAAAAAATAAATAAAAATAAAATAAAATAATAAAAAAACAGAGATAATATATAACACAAGTAAACAAACACACAAACAAAATAAAAACAACCAAGAAATTAAAGAAAAATAAAAGTTGAAATTACTTTACGGGAGTTGTTGATCCCTGAATCAGTTTACACATAGAAAAAGTTCTTCGCTTGGGCTCGAGTTGAGCGAAGGGTGGTGATGATAAAATGATGAGCGTGGGCGTGATGAAGTGTGATGAGGGTGGTGAGCGTGATGAAATGAGGCCGCGTGGGCGTGATGAAGTGTGATGAGGGTTGGTGACGCGTGATGAAAATGAGGGTGATGATAAAATGGATGAGCGTGGGCGTGATGAAGTGTGATGAGGGTGGTGAGGCGTGATGAAAATGAGGGTGATGATAAAATGATGAGCGCGGGCGTGATGAAGTGTGATGAGGGTGGTGACGCGTGATGAAAATGAGGGTGATGATAAAATGATGAGCGTGGGCGTGATGAAGTGTGATGAGGGGTGACGCGTGAAAAATGAGGGTGATGCGTGATGATGAGGGTGGTGACGGCGTGATGAAAATGAGGGTGATGATAAAATGATGAGCGTGGGGCGTGATGAAGTGTGATGAGGGTGGTGACGCGTGATGAAAATGAGGGTGATGATAAAATGATGAGCGTGGGCGTGATGAATGTGATGAGGGTGGTGCCGTGATGAAATGAGGTGATGATAAAATGATGGAGCGTGGGCGTGATGAAGTGTGATGAGGGTGGTGCGCGTGATGAAAATGAGGGTGATGATAAAATGATGAGCGTGGGCGTGATGAATGTGATGAGGGTGTGATGATAAAATAGGGTGGTGAGGTGTGATGAGCATGAGGGGGTGATGAAGTGTGATGAAAATGAGGGTGATGATAAAATGATGAGCAAGGGCGTGATGAAGTGTGATGAGGGTGGTGCGCGTGATGAAAATGAGGGTGATGATAAAATGATGAGCGTGGGCGTGATGAAGTGTGATGAGGGTGGTGAATGAAAATTGAGGGTGATGATAAAATGATGCCGTGGGCGTGATGAAGTGTGATGAGGGTGGTGACGCGTGATGAAAATGAGGGTGATGATAAAATGATGAGCGTGGCGTGATGAAGTGTTGATGAGGGTGGTGACGCGTGATGAAAATGAGGGTGGTGAGGTGTGATGAGCATGAGGGGGTGTGAAGTGGGATGAAATGAGGCGGTGATGATAAAAATGATGAGCATGGCGTGATGAAGTGTGATGAGGGTGGTGAGCGTGATGATAATGAGGGTTGGTGACGCGTGCTGACAAATTGCAGGTGTGTGTACGCGTGATGAAAATGAGGGTGGTGGACCGTGGATGAAAATGAGGGTGTGACGCGTGATGGAAAATGAGGGTGGTGATGTATGATGAGCATGAGGGTGGTGATGAAGTGGGATGGAAATGAGGGTGGTGAAGTGTGATGAGCATGTGGGTGGGGATGAAGTGTGATGAAAATGGGGGTGATGATAAAATAATGAGCATGAGGGTGATGAAAATTGAGTGGTGAAGTGTGATGAGCATGAGGGTGGTGATAAAATGATGAGCATGAGGGTGGTGAGGTGTGATGAGTATGAGGTTGATGAAGTGTGATGAGTATGAGGTTGGTGATGAAGTGTGATGAAAATGAGGATGATGAAGTGGGATGAGCATCAGGGTGATGATAAAAGGATGAGCATGAAGCGTGATGAAAATGAGGGTTGTGAAGTGTGATGAGTATGATGATGAAAATGAAACAAGATAGTATGTGATGAACATGGGGTGATGAAGTGTGGTGAGCATGAGGGTGGTTATAAAAATATATGAGCATGAGGGGGATGGGCGCGTGATGAAAATGAGGGTGGTGAAGTGTGATGAACATGAGGGCGGTGATGAAGTGTGATCAGCATGTGGGTGATGAGGTGTGATGAGTATGAGAATGGTGATGAAGTGTGATGAAAATGAGGGTGATGATAAAATGATGAGCATGAGGGTGATGATAAAGTATGATGAGCATGAGGGCAGTGATGAAGCGTGATGAGCATTGTGGGTGACGAGATGTGATGAGTTGAGAATGTTGATGAAGTGTGATGAAAATGAGGGTGATGATAAAATTCTGAGAGTGAAGTAATGAGCATTTGATGATGAAGTGTGATGAGCATGAGGATTATGATATAATGGTGAGAATGAGGGTGGTGATGAAGTGTGATGACGTGATGGATGGATGATGAGATGTGTATTCTTTCTTTTTCTTTCTCTCTTTCTCTTTCTATATATGTTTCTCTTTCTCCTTCTCCTCTTTCACTTTCTCACTCCCTCTTTCTCTCTCTTCTTTTTCTCTCTTTTTTTCTCTCCCCCCCCCCTCCCTCTCTCTCTAAACGGGAAAAGGGGAAAAAAAAACACCGAAATAAACCAGATTCTGCCCCAAAACACACCATCTGATGACCTACAACTCC
>NW_020871010.1:810761-813261 GCF_003789085.1 Penaeus vannamei | reverse complement strand
TCTCTCTTCTCATACTCATTATTTTCAACGCGAATACCTTACTTGTTCCGTGAAAGTTGCAAAAGTCTTTTATCTTCACATCTTGCATTTCCATTTCCGTTTCCGCATCTTCTTCCCTTCCCCTCCGTTATCACATTTCCTCCGTGTCTTCTTCCCTTCACTTCAATACGCCGACTCTTAGAGCGCGACTTCGGTGAAAACAGTCCCCCCCTCCCCCCTCCTCTCCCCTCTTCCCCTCCCCTCCCCTACTCTCCTCCTCCCTCCCTCCTCCCTCCCTCCTCCTCCTCTCTCCCCCCCGGTCATCCGAGCGTGTGGAGCCAAAGCCCTTAATTCAACTGACATTTCGAGCCAATCTTCAGGTCGATATAAATCACTTTTCGGTTGACGCACCACATTGGGGAGGCTCGGATGTAAACACATTTCTCCTCTCCTCATCCAAATAAAACACAAAAAAAAACACTTCAAAATCCACATAAAAATAGAAAATTATATCGAATACACACCCTTTAAAAATCGTCGGGTCGATATAAATCACTTAGTTGACGCACCACACAGGGAAGGCTCGGATGTAAACATATTTATCTTTTCTTCATCCAAACCACAACAAAACAAAAAAAAAAACACTTCAAAATCCACACACAAAAAAATAAAAACACTACATCAAATACACACCCTTTAAAATAGAATCCTAAAAAAGAACAAATAAATCAAATCACGCACAAACTCAAAAAAAAAAGTAAACACATTAGGTTCGTATCCCTGACCAAAACAAAAAGCATGGCGGCGGACCGTGTACTGACCGAGCGCGCAGGGTTGGAGAAGTACAGACCGTCCGTGCTGACTGCCCGGGCGAGACTGGCAGCGTTTTCCCCGTAGACTTGTGGCGTCGCTTGCTGCTGTTGACACACGTACCTGGAGAATGAGAGGGAGAGAGAGAGAGAGAGAGAGAAGGTTTGAGTTCGTGAAGCCTGGGTTGCCGGGGTCGCTAGCCTGCGTATGCGTAAATTCGGATGCTCTCCTCTCTCTCTCCCTCTCTCTCTCTCTCGTGCGCGCTCTCTGTTGCTCTCTATTTCTTTCTTTCTCTGTATTTCTCTCTCTCTCTCTCTCTGTCTTTTGTCTTCGCTTTCTCTTCCTTTCTCTCTCTCTCTTTCTCTCGTCTTCTGTCTTTTGTCCACTCTCTCTCTCTTTCTCCTCCCTCTCTATTTCGTCTCTCTCTTTTGTCTTCTCTCTTTCTCTGTCTTCTCTATCTCTATGTCTTTGTGTTCGTTTCTCTTTCTCTTCTTCTCTTCTCTTTCTCTCTCTCTCTCTTCTCTCTTCGTCTTCTGTCTTTTGTCCCCTCTCTCTTTCGTTCTCTCCTCTCTATTTCGTCTTCTCTCTTTGTCTTCTCTCTTTCAATCGCCCTCACTTTCTCTCTTTCTCCTCTCTCTCTCTCTCTCCTCTCTCTCTCTTTCGCCTCCTCTCTCTCTCTCTCTCTCTCTCTCTCTCTCTTCCTCTCCTCTCTTCTCTCTCTCTCTCTCTCTCTCTCTCTCTCTCTCTCTCTCTCTCTCTCTTTCTCTCTCTTCTGTCCCAATGCTTTCATCTTTCACCCTCTCTATCTTTTCTTCGTGTGTACATGTATACAGACACATTCACTCACATAAACACACTCACACTCATTCACTCACTCACTCACTTACTCACTCATCACTCACTCACTCACTTACTCTCACTTTCTCTCTCCTCTCTCATTCCCTCTTCTCTCTCTCTCTTCTCTTCTCTCTCTCATTCTCTCTTCTCTCTCTCATTTCTCTCTCTTCTCTCTATTCTCTTCTTTCTCTCTCATTCTCTCTCTCTCTCTCTCTCTCTCATTCTCATTCTCATTCTCATTCTCATTCTCATTCTCATTCTCATTCTCTCATTCTCATTCTCATTCTCATTCTCATTCTCATTCTCATTCTCATTCTCATTCTCATTCTCATCCTCATCCTCATCCTCATCCTCATCCTCATTCTCATTCTCATTCTCATTCTCCTCTCTTCTCATTCTCTCTCATTCTCTCTCTCTCATTCTCTCTCTCTCTTCTCTCTCTCTCTCTCTCTCTCTCATTCTCTCATTCTCTCTCATTCTCTCTCTCTCTCTCTCATTCTCTCACTCTCTATCTATTTACCTTTCTCTCTCTCACTATTCCTGAAATATATTATGTGTATAGGGAAGGCATATTGATAAATTGGAAGAAACACACTAAAGATAAGAATTTCGATATGAGATAAAAAGAAGGGAAGGGACAGAGAAAAGAGAAGAGGAGAGAAAGCGGATAAAAAATGACAGTGTGAAATCCGGAAAAATAAAACACGTGATTCCTTTAAATTCTTCCATCCGTTTTCTTTACAACTTGAATCCGCAATTTGAATTTTTCTTTCTTTCTTTCTTTCTCTCTCGCTTTCTTTCTTTCCTTCTTTCTTTCTTTCTCTCTTTCTTTCTTTCTTCTTTCTTCCTCTCTCTCTTTCTCTCTCCTCCCTCT
>NW_020871010.1:801791-805661 GCF_003789085.1 Penaeus vannamei | reverse complement strand
AAAAAAAAAAAAAAAAATACGTCACGCACCTTTCTTCTTGACCGTGATATATCGCCTGGCACACCCCGCACAGAGTGGCACCGGGTCTCCCATCCGAATATCACCCGGTCCCGGTTGATCTTCGTGAACAGGAGGAGGTCCGTGAACAGCATGAGCCAGTACTGCTTGAGGTGGCGCCCTTCGAACTTGCTGATCTCGCCCGCCGAAGACCGCACTGGCGCCGCTGTCGTTGAGGCGCGAACGGCTGCGAGGGAGGGAAACGCATACTGGGGGTGGAACAAGGGGGGGGAAGGGGCAGGGGACACGGTGTCTTCAAGGGGGAACGGGTTTTATTCTTATGCTATTTGCTTAGTCTTATTCTTACTGAGGTATGGTTGTTGGTTTGTTTGTTTTTTGGTTTCTTAGATGATGGTTTTTTTTTTTGAGGGTTTGATTCTTAGAGTTTGTTTCTATTGGCTTTTGTTTTTTTACTCTTGGTTTATATATATTGTTTTTAATTATTAGCTTGGTTATTTCTTTTTATTCTTACTGACTTATTCTATTATTTCATTTCACTGATTCATTTATTATTATTGTATTTAATTGATTTATTTTTATCTATTTTCATTCTTTTTCGAAGATTTTAGTTTCGTTTTGATTATTGGTTTAATTGAGATAAATATTGGAATTTCCCGCCATTTTCCCCCATGATTTCTTCCTGTGGTTTTACTTTTTTATTTACTTAGTTGTTCGTTATTCTTACATCTGTCTTTTTTCCTGTTAATCTTCCGATACATTAACTTTATAACTGTTTCATTCCACTATAAAAAGAGTGTATAGTTGAGGAATTTTTTTTTAAAAAAAAACGAAAAAAAAAACAAAGAAATATGCTAGTCTTCCCTAAACGCAAATGAGTTTTTAGTATTTTGATTTTGTACCGTATTAGATTTTGTACCGCACTTTAGATTTTGTACCGTATTTTTAAGACTACCTGTATTTTAGATTTTGTACCGTATTTTAGACTTTGTACCGTATTTTAGATTCTGTACCGTACTTAAGATTCTGTATATTTTAGACTACCGTTATTTTAGATTTTGTACGTATTTTAAGATTTTGTACCCGACTTTTTATTTTTAGTACTTTAGATTCTTGCTACCCGTTTTTAGACTTTGTACCGTATTTTAAACTTTGTACCGGTATTTCTTTGTACCGATCTTTGTACCGTGTATTTTAGATTTTTTGGATCCGTTACTTTAAGAATTTTGTACCGGCGTACGTATTTTAAGACCTTTTGTACCGTATTTTAGACTTTGTACCCGTATTTTTAAATGTTTGTACCGCGTATTTTAGACTTTGTACCGTATTTTAGACTTTTGTACGCCGTATTTTAGACTTTTGTACCGTATTTAGACTTTTGTACCGTATTTTAGATTTTGTACCGGTATTTTCGATTTTTGTACGGTATTTTTTAGATTTTGTACGTATTTTAGTATTTTAGTATTTTTAGATTGTAACCGTATTTTTAGATTTGTACCGTATTTTATGACTACCGTATTTTTAGATTTTGTACCCGTATTTTAGATTTTGTAACCGTTATTTTAATACGCGGTACCGTATTTTAGATTTGTGAATTTAGACTTTGGTATCCGTATTTTAGACTTTGTACCGTATTTTATTTTTAGATTTTTGTACCGTTTTTTTCTTTACTTTTCCTGTACCGTATTTTTAGACTACCGTATTTTTAAGATTTTGTACCGTATTTTAGATTTTTGTACTGTATTTTTAGAAAATTTTGTACCGACTTTGTAACTTATTTTAGACTTTGTACCGTATATTTAGACTTTGGTAGTTTTAGAACTTTGTACCGTATTTTAGATTATTGACCTGTATGATTTGTACCGTATTTTAGATTTTGTACCGTATTTTAGACTTTGTACCGTATTTTAGATTTTGTACCGTAATTTTAGACTTGTACCGTATTTTAGATTTTGTACCGTATTTTAAAGATTTTGTACCGTATTTAGATTTCTGTACCGTATTTTAGATTTTGTACCGTATTTTTAGATTTACCCGTATTTTTAGATTTTGTACCGTTTTTAGGATTTTGTACCGTGCTTTGATTTTGTACCGTACTTTAGATTTTGTACCGTATTTTAGATTTTGTACCGTATTCATTGCCATAAATGAATATAAAAAGATATTGAGTATCTTCACAATACAAAGGATTTATTTTAACCGCTTTCAAATATATCTCTATTTCTGACGAAGATATATATTCGAAAAAGGTAAAATACATCTCTTGCATTGCGAAAATATTAATTCTCATTCATAACCGTTTCTACATTTAGATTTTGTGCTCAGAAAATAAAAGCTTTATTTATTTTATAAACCCGAAGCCAATAAAAAAAAAATAGGCTTTTATCTAAACGAGATTGCAGAACATTTAAAGATAACAGTGTCAGTTGGCAAAAGTTGATACGAAAATAAACATCACAATTTTGACAATAAAGAGATGAATAAAAGAAAATAAATAGGTGTAATTTCATTGTGTATAGATTATATTACTCATTAGTGGTCTACGGTAACATACCATTAAATGATAATAAAAAAAATCATTTAATATCTGCAAAATGTCTGTTTTTTCCAACATTATCCAAACCCTATTATATAAATGAGAAAAATACATAATCTAAAATCTATTTCTGAATCCTTTTGTATAAATATACCATTCTCTCCAAAAGTGCAAATAATTAAATGTTGATTATATATTTATTTGATCATAGTGATGATGATGATAAATTGATGATAATATCCAAAAAGTAATAAAATAAGTAATAAGGATAACGATGGTGATAATAATAGTAATAATGATAATAATGATAATGAAGCTACTGCTACTAATAGCAATTACGATAACAACAATAATAATAACAATAATATATGATAACGTTTAAACAAAAAAAAAGTTAGACTGCCTCTACCCTTTACCATCCCTCCCCCCCCAAAAAAAAAAGAAATAATAAAAATAGATAAACAAATAAAAGTCTACCTCACCCCCCCTCCACCTCACCCCTAAAACCACCCACTCTACCCCCCCCCTTAATACCCCCCACATCTCTCCCACCTGCGTGAACTTGGTGAACACGAGGCGCTGTTCAATATCCGAAACGGAGACGAGCGGCGGTCTCAGGGGAACCGGTGACCTGGTGGCGGAGGGCGAGGGAACCGACCCAGGATGACCTGACGGGGGCGCTGGCGGAGAAGGTTCCATGATGTTCTGTTGGCTGGTGACCCCGCGGTAGCAAGACTGGGGTGGGGGGCGGGGTGAGAGGGGGGTATGAGTGTGGGTTTGTACATGATTTACACAATGTAACATTAGTATATACTATGTAACATGGTCATGCATTATGTAACATGATTATACACAATGTAACATGCTTAAACATTATGTACGATCATACATTAAGTGACATGAGTATACACAATGCAATATGTAACATGGTCATGCATTATGTAATATGATTATACACAGTGTAACATTTTTAAACATTATTTACCACGATCATACATTATGTGACATGCTTATACACAATTCAACATTTTTATACATTCTGTGATATGATCATACAATATGTAAAATGATTATACACAATGTAACATTTTTAGATATTACATACCGCGATCATACATTATCTAACATGATCATACACAATATAACATCAGTACGCATCATATACCACGACATTACATACTAAAACATGACTACACACTATATAACATACTCATACACTATAACATGTTTATACATAATGCACCATATCTCCTCCTCCCCTTCTTCCTTTTCTTCCTCTTTTTTCCCACTTACTTTCAGTCGTTCCAGAACCGTATCGA
>NW_020871010.1:779291-796791 GCF_003789085.1 Penaeus vannamei | reverse complement strand
TAAGTGGTATCCATCTAGCGAAAATGTTAGTACATGGCCACTTGAGTGACACCATTCCACGATGTCCCATAGGACTCGCAGAGGAGTTGTGGTGATGTAGGGCGAGTAAGGAACACATGTCGAGATGGATCTGTCAAATCCGCCGACCCTAGTGATGTGAAGATTATCACAATAACCTATTATCAAACTCTATAATTCTATGTTTTCGTATTATCTTGTGTCTTGAGCGATTTCATCATTCTCTCCTTCTCCGTTCTCTTGTCGCGCTACAATTTGTGGATACTATCTTGTCTCCTATATATATCCCTTCTAGTCCGGTCCTAAGAGAATGAGCACTATATTCAAGAACAAAAGGGCGGAAGTTACACACTCATTTCCCACCGTCGTCAAGGCACCTCTCCTCTATGCGTACGCAAGTGCCCTATCTTCCCAGCTACACTTCCACCACATATACCCTTTCGCACACTGCCGTCCAGTCCTTCTTGCGCTCCCGTATATCCCCTCTTTCTCTCGTTCCCTATTTTCTGCCCACTAATTCCTAATTTCCTCTCGCTAACCGGTTCCTTGGTCCATCGTAGGTCTTCCCAATTTGACCATGCTTCACGGCTTCTCATTTTCTCCCATACCTCTGAGTTGGTCGAGTTCGCGTCTCCGTCTCTTCATCATCACTTACCTTCTACAATTAACTATAGTCCTGGTTTAACTAATCTGTCCCTATTCTATATATCTAAATACAAACACGCCCCCCCCACACACACACACATACACATACATACATATAATACATACACAACACACACACACACAACGAATAATAGAAAAACAGCACACACTAACCAAACAACAGGGATTCCGAAGCACCACACACACACACACCTACAGGACACACAATCCCACACACACAACCCACTTTACAATACCGCGAGACTACAGCAACCACACCAAATACCGGAAAACGAGTCCAGCCAAATGGCGGGGCCACTATCACGAACACCACCACACAGCACCGACGAGCGAGACACACACGGATATAGAGTAATTCCTACTAGAGTTACTGATGAGGTATACCTACCGTACGAAGAAATGCATAACTATTATATATATATCTGTGTATTGTGTGTGTTTTGTTGTGTGTCATAGATTAAAGCTCTATTGCACGTTTTAATAATGGGGCGTCTCTTAGACTCTTGCCATGACTGCCGCAGAGTAGAGCGCGTAGGAGGCGCTATATTAAATATATCTTCCAGAGTAGAGGAGGCATTTACATGTGAGCACAATCCACACATAGTGAGAGGTATCGGTGTATCATTAGTGAGTATAGATACGTTAATAGTTATTACAAATAACTTTATTTTTTAAATCTATTATTATTATTATTCTTCTTCCATATACTTCCTTTTTCCCACTCTTATATATACTCTTTGTATGTCTTTCTAATGTCTTTCTTTTCTACTGTTCCACCCGTCCTATTATCTTCATTCTCGTTACTCCCTCTATCTATTAGATTCCTGAATGCTAACCTGTCATATTCTATATACCATACATAAACTCTCTCTAAATATCCATGAAATGTTCTTCCGTTCCTCTTTTCCTCTTTACATAGGGTCACTACATCTATACCTTATCGTACCGTAAGAAAAAGAAAAGAAAAGAAAAAAAACACCCAGAAAAGAAGATGTTTTTAGATTATATACACCCAAAGATCCACTTACAATCCACTTTAAACAAACTGCGCTCCATCATTCACTCCACCCACCAGAAAATAGAGTCATGCTCCGAATCCCCTTCAGAAACTAGAAAGGCTCCATCATTCGGCAAATAAATGATCACACAAACTAAATATTCCTAAACGATCAACTCGAACAACCCATTACCATCTTCAAGTTCATCTTCCCTAAATTCCCCCCCTGACCTTGTCATTAACTGCCTCATTTCGACCCATCCTGCTGTTAAGAAGGATTCGTAATATCGTTTCTTGACGAAATGTTCATATCCATATCTCATACGTTACACGTAAAATTAATACTACAAGACGGTACACACCTACTGGGACAGAAAAATTCAGGTAAAATATAATGTAGATTCACCACGTTAGACGTTGCATTCCCCTATCCAATAACCTCCTACGCGAAGTTAATGAATAAACCAATACAGAGAAACGAGTCAGGTTTGTTGCGCGCCTGTGCACAATGGTAAAAACGGTGGTAACACTTATTCTGTTAATATCCCATAAAGACTAGAGGCGTCGGCGTACCAGGTGAGAAGTTCCCTGAAGAGTCTGAGGGGCCCCCGCGAAGAAATATATGGCAAAAAACTTAGAGTGGCACTCACGGAGCAGGGCCCTTGGCTGCGGTGTGAGCATATAGATTAAAACAGAGTAGAGCGGAAGATAGAGAATCATATAGTGGAGTAGGATTTATGGTTGAGCAACTCAGGCTGACTATCGAAGCATATGTAAAGGTATTATCAAATACTTCTCATTTTTCCTTCTTCTTCTCTCCCTTCCCCCAACTTAACCTGCCTTCATCTTAGAATTGTGACATTCTACAACCTTATCCAGTTCGTCCTCTTCTTCTAGCCACCATATAAACCAAAATTAGAAAACTTTACCACCCACAATCGTGGCCTCCTACAAGAACTCGTCCTACCTCAACATAAATTACATCACAATGATAAAACTCGACCCTCATAACCTTCCCCTCACCGCGACACTCTCTTCATTACTTTTTTTTCCCAACCCCTTCTTCCTCTCCGCGCGAGAATTCGCGAAACCTCGCTAATTTGATAATGCCTTAACACCTTTTATTGTGCTCTCAGACACTACTTCTTTCTTCCGTTTTAATTGTACTGGTGCCAACCACATCACATAACGTATATCATATCAATTAACACATCATATGTCGAGAAGAATCAAGTTTTTACTGTTCAGACCTGAGTGATTCACTCAAAGAGAGTACATCGTTTAGTTAATGTATGGCAGCGAGAAGCGCGTTGACAAAGTAGGGTGAGAGAGAGAGAGAGTAAGGGATCAAGATCAAAGGCTTCTCGATTGCGAGCGGTCAGCAGGTATGAGAGTGAAGGTAGAGAGAGAAGAGAGCACGCAGAAGAAAGAGCAGTAGTAAGAAGAGAAATTAGAAGTAGAAGAGGAGTAGCTGAGGAGGGGAGACACACCCTTTCTTCGGACAAATGAAGACTCGGACCGGAAGGGCACAGAACTAGAACGAGGGAGAGGTGGCGATAGCTATGCACGAACGAAGGCCAGTGAGATTACAAAAAATAATGTGTAATGAGAATAGAATAGTGTGAAGAATGAAGAGACTAAGGAATGAATCGAGATAAGAGTATGAGGATAAGTTACATAGAAGACGAGAGAAGAGTAGAGTATGAGAAGTAGTCATAGAAGAAAAGAAAATCAGTGTGAACAACACAGACCACGAACACATGAGAGGAGGTATGGAGAGAGTATAAATGAGTGGCGAACGAAATAGTATAAGAAGAGTGGAAGGAATGAATATAGTATATAAGGTAGCACAGATTAACAGTACATAGATATACACAGTACACACAAGAGAGAGAGAAGACCACAAGCACACGAGCGACAAGCGACACAGCAGGCAAACGAAACATGAATGAGATAGTAAAGAGAAAGATAAGCAATGAATAGAAGATAGAAGTAAAGAGTAATAAGAGACGTAATAGAGATAGAAAGATATAGATATATAGTATAGAGTAAGTAAGTGAGAATGTAAGAGCGATAAATAGCACGTACAGCACCATAAATCTGCAACTAGAGAATCTCTCTCGACGTAGAAACTCCGAATTCGCACGATCAGATCTCTCCCTCTAGAGAACTCTCTCCTCGATCAGCATCGTCACTCGTCATCGATCGTACTCTCTCTCTAATATATAGAGATATATAGAGATGAGAGATAGAGAGAAGATAGTAAGAGATGAGAGAGAGTAATGAAGAGAGAGAGAGAGAAGAAGAGAAGATGAGAGATAATAGTGAGAGAGAGAGAGAGAGAATGTATAGATAGAGATAATGGTAAGTGAGGTATGATAATGAGAAAGAGAGAGAGAGTACTATTAAAAGAAAGCAAGCACACAGCGACAATGTATGCATATGTTTAATACAATACACACAGTATGTAATGGATTAGTACGATGCATTTAGGCAGACAACACACACATACATATACATATATGAGCAAGACACACATATAAAGAGATGTGCATATATATGTATTATATAAAGCACAATAAGAGAAGAGAGACCTAGATAACAATACACACACACAACAGATAAATACAATACAAGACACACACCAGCACACACACAATGAAGATCTTGAAGACTAATCTTCCCTTATAGTATATACAGAACCCAACTATGCAGTAATGCCTAATGTAAAAACAAGTATAGCCACACCAAAATAGTACATATAATACAGAAGCCCATCACAAAGTATAAGCAAAATGACCCCCACATGCACACCCACACAACAGAGCAGCACCATCATCAACCGCTAAACTACAAGCCTTCGAGCGAGAATGAGTGCTCACACACACAACATATAATGGACCATACCTAATTATAAATACTAAACTATCCGACCCCTCTCGTACATCGCGAGTACTATCTATCTATCTATAATATATAGAAAGAATAACACCTAGTATAGAGATGGTGTGGTGTATACACAAAAGCGACGAGCGAGACACGTAGATGTAAATAGAGTAGTAGAGGAGAATATAGAAAACAATATCATAATACCTATATATATAGTAATATGAATAATTACCTAAATCAAGATAGAGTAGCAGACAATATATATATTATATATATAAATAAAATATAGCAGCCACAACACAACAAATATGCGTATATTCATATTATACTTATTTATGTATGGTAAACTATGGATGTGTGTGATGTGTTTTGGGTTTCGTATACTGTTGATATCCATCTCTCTCATCTCTCTCTCTTCATCTCTCATCGTCTACATCTCAGCATTTTCTTTGTACATTCTAGGGCTCTCTCTCTTCTATATATAATATAATTATTCTATATATAAACTAATGTAGAAGAAGCAACAATAATATATTCGATCATATATGTATAAACATACACTGTGGTGTGTATACACATATATATGAATCTATATAAGTCGCATATGTATATGGTATGTATACGTGTATATAATACATATGTTCACACATATTTTGTAACCTATGTATTCATGTATATGCTTAGCAAATTTGTTTCTGACTGCCGCCGCGCGCACCTCTTCATGTCCCCTTTATATACGCCAACATTCCTTAGTTAATACTCCTACGGACTGCATTCCTCTCCCTTCCTCACGCCCACTCACACGCCCACGTCCCCGCAGACGAAGGCGAGGCCGAAACACCCAAAACGAGTCGTGATCCGCTGGAGGTGCCGGGGTTTGAACACGGGACTTCTCACATGCGAAGCGAGCACTCTACCTCTGAGTTACACCCCCGACCCCTGCGTCCGCCAGCCAGCCAACCGGGTTTTCTCTTGTCCCGCTCCGCTCGCCGCGCTCCCAGGACAAACTTTTCCTTTTTGGGTCGGGGAGCTCGGCTTGTTGTGGCTCGGGTTTTGGGCTCGTTTGGGGGTCTTTTTTTGAGGTCGGAGAAGAGAGGTAAAGGAGAGAGAGAATATATTCATGAAGACTTTGGAAGGGTTTGGCTTTGGTTGCCTTTCTACTCGAAGTTGTCTTGTGTTTTTGTGTTGTGGACTTGGGTTGTGGCGACAACTCTCGGCTTTAAGCAATCGATAGAGAAGAGTGAATGAGTATGCTTGTAGTCGGACAGACAAGGCTATATACATGATACACGCATATATAGTGTGTGTGTGTGTATATATATGCATATGTTTAAATATATATATATAACTATATATATATTATATATATAATATAGTATATATATACTATATATATAATATATATATATATATATATTATATATATATATATATATATAAATATATATATATATATATATAATAATATATAATATATATGTATATAGAAATACTATATATATATACATATACATATATATATACATATATATATATATATATATATATATATATATATAATATATAATATATGTATATAATACATATACATATACGTATTATATATATATATATATATAATATATATATATAATAATATATATATGTATAACACACTATACATATACATATAATATATATATATATATATAATATATATAATATATATATATATATAACATATACATACACACCAAACCACACAACACACACACACACACACACAACACACACACACCACACACACAACACACAACATCACACACACACACACACACACACCACACAACACACACACACACACACAATATATATATATATATATATATAATATATATATGCTATGTATAGTATATACATATAATATAATATATATATATATCTAATATATATATATAAAATTAATTTATGCATATATGTATATGTATATATATATATATAATATATATATATATAATAATATATATATATGTATAAATATATATATGTATATATATATATATATATATATTATATATATAATATATATATAATATATATAATATATATATGTAAACATATATATATTATATATATACTATATATATATATATTATATTATATATATAAACATATATATATATATATATATATATTATATATATATATATATATATAATATATATATATATATATAGTAAACATATATATATGTGTATATATATATATATATATAATATATTATATATACAAACACACACACAACACACACACAACAACACACACACACACAACACACACACACGCACACGAACACGCACTACGCACACGCACACGCACACGCACACGCACACGCACACGCACACGCACATCACACACACACACACACACACACACACACACAACACACACACACACAACATCACACCACACACACACAATATAATATATATATATATATACCTATTATATTATACATATAATATATATATATATATAATAATATATATTACTAAACATATATATAATATGTAAACATATATCAATGTATATATATATATAATTATATATATAATAATATATATATCATATATACCTCAATCATACCTAGTACATATAAATAAATGTAATATACCTATTATATATATACATACTACCATATACCTATCAATATATATTAACAACTTCATATAAACACTTATACCTATATATAATATAAATATCTAAATATACACCCAATGCCACACACAACACTACCCACACACACAATCTCACTCTCCTCCACTCAACACACCACAGCACAAACACACACCATCCCCCCATCCACACACACACACCCCATCACACACACACACACCACACACACACATAATAAATAATATATATGTTAAACATAATTATAAATTTTTATATATATATATCATATATGTAAACATATATATACTATATATATATATATAATATAATATAATAATCCAATAACATACTCCATCCACCATATTATACCTCGTATACCCCTTATACTCATTATATCCATATACTTACTCTACCTCCTACTCTCTACCCCCTCTTTGATACACACATTAACTAACGTCTGTCTATGAGCTGTCCTTTTCTTCTCCTCTTCCTCCTCCCTTCTCCTTTTCCCTTTCCCTTTCCTTCTATAAATACCTCAATTTCGATTAGTATCACTTTATTAGTCTCTATCTATATATATATATGTCCCATTAATCATTCACTATAATATACTATATAATTCACACTATACATATAAATATATACTAATATATAATATGCAACACACAACCACACACCTCATCAACACAAACACACACAGACATTACATTTTTCCTCTCATCGTAAGATAAGGCGGCGACGTAGATGAAAAATTCCGCCAAATATTTATCAAATTAATATCTATTTCCTTACCTTTATACCTACCTATGCCACATATATTCATACATATCGTACTCCATGTTGTATCCACTTGTGTTGTCCACCTTCCTCCCTGCTCACTATGTATCCATTCTCAGTAACATACTGCTCTAACAATACATATACCACTCCACATCATTTATAATATCATATACTTATAATATATACTACTCATATTACGTAATATACCTATGTATATTATGTAATGTAATATATATATGTATATATATTATATATATATCCTATCATCCTATACACTTCCTCTAACATACTATCTAAACTTATCATATAATCCTATATCACTATATATACTAAACTTATACAATACGAGATTTAACCTATTCTACAATATTCTAAAATTATAAAAATCAAACATTCTCACACTCCATAAAATCTTCTATACATCACGACCACTTCACAGAGATAGAGAGACTAGCAGAGAGAAGCACAGAGATACAGACGACACACGAGTATGACAGTATGACGAGTACCATGTCTATTTCTGTAAGTCACACACCCTGTAGTACAGAGAGACACGCGTATATATAGAGAGACGCAGTAGAGGAAAGCTGACCTAGTCCACAATGCGCGAGAGAGCGAAGAGAGAGAGATGATAGAGAGAAGTAGAAAGCAAAGAAAAAGAAAGAAAAAAAGAAAGAAAGAAAGAAAAGAGAAGAGAGAGAGAGAGAGAAGCAATGAATGTGCAGACGTAGCCTTCTCTCCCCGGTCCGCCCGTCCACATTCACCCCTTCTTTCCTTCCTTTGTGTCACTTTCCCCTCTCACGATCGACTCATCTATCTCACTTTCTTCGCTCCTCCCTCCACTTTCCCTCTCCTTCTTTTCGCTCCTCCCCCCCTTCCCATTCCCCGCCTCAGCCCCCCCGACCTACTCAATAAACGTTTCCTTTCAAAAAGTCTTTAAACTAAATTAGAATACAAAGAGAAAAGGGAACCTTCCATAACTTTGAAAAAAACGAATTTGCAACGTTTTTTTTAACGTTTTTTTTTTCGTTTCTCATCACTGCAGATTTTTTTCTCTCTCTCTTTTCTTTTTCCTTGAGGAGAGGAAAACCGACGATATAAAATAGGAAAACACGACAAGATACGAGATAGTTAAGTAAATAAGTGTACCAAACTTCATTATCTTTATCACCATTAAGTTATTTTTCGAAAAGCGAAATCAACCGTTACATAGAAGAATAAAGAATGATTAGACAAAACAAGATAGATGAAACAAGTACTACCATAAACATAAGAGTACTAAATCCTAAT
Source organism: Penaeus vannamei (assembly GCF_003789085.1). Taxonomy (NCBI): domain Eukaryota; kingdom Metazoa; phylum Arthropoda; class Malacostraca; order Decapoda; family Penaeidae; genus Penaeus; species Penaeus vannamei. The sequence continues at coordinate 787,496 of NW_020871010.1, read as the reverse complement.
TTAAACCCCCCACTATAGAATCCTACCACTTCCTCAAGGGTCAATTAAAAATGACTACGAAGGATCATTTGCATATTATATGTTCCTACCTTCTCCTCCTCCTTCTTCTACTCTTTCTCTTTCATCTTCCCCATCACCTTCTCACATCCTTCTCTCTCCATCCCTCATCTTCCTCCTCTCCCCATTCCTCTCTCCTCTCTCCTCCTTCTTCCCTCCTCCCCTCACTTCCCTCTCTTTCCTTCCTCCTTCCTCTCCTCCCTCTCTTCCCTCCTATCCTCCCCTCTCTCTCTTCCCATCTCCTCCTCCTATCCTTTTCCTACTCTCCCTACCTCCCCTTCCTCTTCCTCCTCCCCCTTCTCCTCTTCCCATCTTCCCCTCCTCCTTTCCTATCCCCTCCTCCTCTTTCTCCCCCTCCTCTTCCTCCTCTCCTCCTCCATTCCTCCTCCCATATTCCCCTCCTCCTCTTCCTCCTTTTGCCCCTCACTGCACATTTCAAAACACAATAAATTGAAGTGAAACACGGGTAGTGAGATCCGTAGAGTTATGCACCGCCTTAATACCACATTTTTCTTTTCCTTTTGTATAGGGTAAGACAGATTCAAAGCTTCGATTTATTAAGAAAAAAGACTTTTGTCCGCCACTGCACAAAGCACGGCTTGCTTTTGGAAATGGGGCAGGTATGATTCTGAATACTAATGAAGCTTGTAAAGGTGTGTCTGCAAACTTGGGACTCCAGGAGGGCCGGTAAATGTTTGGTTGGAATTTCAGTTTTCCGGTTTTTGTTTTGCCGGATATCTGAAGGTTTTTCTTTTCTTGATTTCTTTCTATTCTCTTTTTCCTTCCTCCCCTCCTTTTTTGCTTTTTTTTTTGTTTGTTTGTTTGCTATTTCTTTTCTTACTTGCTTCATTCCACAATTTTGTCTTGCTTCCCTCTCTTCCTTCGTTCATCTTATTTATCAAGGTCTACTCTCCCTCCTTCTTTCTTACTTTCTCTTTAACCATTCCTCCTTTCCTTTCCTCACTTCCCCTTCTTCTTTCGGCTCTCTTCCACCTTCTCTTCCACTCCTTCCTCCTCTACCCTCTTTCCTATCTCCTTTACCCCTCCTCTCATCCATCCACCCCAATTATCCTTCTCTACCTCTGCCCTCCTTCTCCCTTTACCCCCTCCCCTCACCCGTACCATCTCCCCTACTTCTCCAACACTCCAAAACCCCTCATCTCCTCACCATTCCCCTCCTCCTACCACCCCCCTTCCCTTCCTCCATTCTCCTCCCCTCTTCCCCTTCCCCAATCCCTATTCTCAACCCCCCCCATTCCCCTCCTAACCCCTATTCTCCTCCTCATCCCCTCCCCCCATTCTTATCCTACCCTCCCAAACCCTATTCTCCTCCCCCAATTCCCCTCCCCTTCCCCCATTTCCCCCTTCCCCATCCGCATTCTCTTCCCCATCCTACCCCTCCCTAATCCCCCTCCCCCATCCCTTCCCCCATCTCCATCCTACCCCTATCCTAACCCCCTTCCCCATCCCCCATTCTCCTCACCCCTTCCCCTTCCCCTTTCCTCCTACCCTCCCCCCTCTCCCCATCTCCCCTTCCCCCCTCCTTCCCCTCATTCCCCATCCCCCTCATCCTAACCCCCCTCTCCCATTCTCCTTCCATTCCCCTTCCCCCTATCCCCATCCTACCCTCATCCAAACCCCCTCCCCCATACCCATCCCTCCCAATCCCCATCCTACCCTCATCCTTACCTCCCCCACCCCATCCCCCATCCTACTACCCTCTTCCTATCCCCCCTCCAACCCATTCCCCCCTCCCCTCCATCCCCTATCCTACCCCCATCCTTACCTCCGCCGGTTTATGAATGAAGGACGTGATATCCGGCTTCTTCCTGGGGACCGTCGGGGCGAGGAGGAAATCCTTGAAGTCCATATCCTGGAGTTTGAGGGCGAGGATCTTGTCGGCCTCGGGGAGTCCCTCGAGGTAGAGGCTGTAGTTCTCGGCCAGTTCCTCGACCTTGAGGAGGAGAGAGAGAGGAGAGGAGAGAGAGAGAGGGGGTGAAAAAGGGGAGGTTGAGTGTCGGGGTGGGGGGAGAGGGGGTGGGGGTGGGGTGGGGGGTTCTGGGAGAGGAGAGGGGGAGGGGAGGGGTATGTTTTCTCTCATTCTTCATCTCTTTTTTTCGTCTTTCTCTTTTTACTCTTACTCTCACTCCTCACTTTCACTCTTACTTTTATTCTAACTCTAAATCTTACTCTCACTCTTACTAACTTTAGCTCTAACCCTTACGGTTACGCTTACTCTTACTCCCACTCTTACTCTCACACTCACTCTCTCTCATACTCACTCTCTTTTTCTCGCTCTCGCTCTCGCTCTCTCTCTCTCTCTCTCTCTCTCTCTCTCTCTCTCTTTTTTACTCTTACTCTCACTCTCACTCACTCACTCACTCACTCACTCACACTCACTCTCACACTCTCACTCACACTCTCTCTCGCACTCACTCCTCACTCCTCACTTTTTATTAGAGATTTTTTTATAACAAGACAACGAAATTCACACCAAAATACCTCAGACCTATAGTAAAAATCGCGTAAAAAATTATCAAGAGCGAAGACTCCTTAAATGATCCTTAAGGAGATGGTCAGCAGGTTGTTAACTTCTTCTTTGTCTATTCCAATATTCGTTTATTATATCAGTTTCCTTGCTAATTAGTCGGGCTATCCATTTATCTATTTATCCATTTATCCGTCTGTTCTTTGGTGTTTCTATTCATCTCTCCGTCTATTTGGTGTATCTATCTATCTATATCATATATCTATCTATCTATGACATCCAATAATGTTTACAATAAAGAAAACTGAAATTAATCGAAGTCTGAAGAAAGAAAAAGAAACATTCTTTAATTTTACGAATTCTGAGAAATTTCTTATTACATTCCTCTCTCTTGAATCCAGGAGGTGCGTGCTCGCCAGAAGGTTCTCAAGAATTAAAACAAAATGCAAAGAAAAAATCCAATAATTTTTTTTTTGTCTGAGGTCAGTAATTACATGTTTTACTCTAACGGAAAGATAAAACCTTTAATGATACTAGATTAAAGTCTTATGAAAATTTATACATTTCGAATGCGCTTATTAAACACACACACACACACACACACACACACACACACACACACACACACACACACACACACACACACACACCACATACACACACATACACACACACACACACACATAATATATATATACATATATAGAGACAGGCAAAGAGACAGACAGACAGACAGACAGACAGACTTACCAGCGCGTAATAGGAGAGTCCAACCTGGTCCCCAATGGAGTCTCCGTCATTTCCCATAAGACGATCCACCAGATTCTCGGCCAGGTCAACCAGCTGAAAAAAGGTCAATGCAGGTCAGTACAGGTCGGGTCAAGTCACTTCACTGTTTCGAACAAAGGCCTACGTAAGATGCTGTATTGGAGAATAAATCAACAAAATCAGCCAAATTGACCAGAATTATGACGATAATAATCAATATCTAGTCGATTATATATATATATATATATATATATAATATATATATATATATATGTGTGTGTGTGTGTGTGTGTGTGTGTGTGTGTGTGTGTGTGTGTGTGTGTGTTGTGTGTGTGTGTGTGTGTGTGTGCGTGTGTGCGTGTGTGGTGTGTGCGTGTGTGCGTGTGTGCGTGTGTGCGTGTGTGCGTGTGTGCGTGTGCGCGTGTGCGCGTGCGTGTGCGCGTGCGTGTGCGCGTGCGTGTGCGCGTGTGCGTGTGCGTGTGCGCGGTGCGTGCGTGTGCGCGTGCGTGCGTGTGCGTGTGCGTGTGTGTGCGTGTACATATATATTATACATATATATATATATATATATATATATATATATATATATATATATATATATAATATATATATATGTATGTATGTATAATAACATGATGCCACACTCAGCAGGGGCCACCTAAGGTCAAGGGTCAAATCTGATGCTTAGATACTTCCGTGAGATCATGTTACTCTTAATAATCATCTTTTAATATCAAGAAGTAGACATAAGAAGAGATATTACCATCCTAACAACGAGAATGCCCGCCGCTATGAACATGGAATGAAGCAAATTAAAGATGGCCAAATTTCTCCCATTTTTGTTGTGGTGTTCCTTGGGGCCTGAATAATATATTCATGCAACGGAACAAACTACAGATCCTCCTTTTTTTCCTCTCTTCTTCCTTCCTTTCTTCCTTCTTCCTTTCCTCTTTCTTCCTTTCCTCCTTCCCTCCTTTCTTTGTTTCCTCTCCTTTCCTCCCTCCCTCATCTCTCCTTCCCTTCCTTCCTCTTTTAGTCCTTCCTTCCCTCCTCCTTCCTCTTTTAGTCCTTCTCCTTCCTTTCCTTCCCTCCTTCCTTCTTCCCTCCTCTCCTCCTCCCTCCTTTCTTCCTTCATTCCTCCCTCCCTCTCTCCCCTCCTCCTCTCCTCCTCTCCCCTCTCTCTGCACTGATTTACTGTTTCCCTCCCTCCTTTCCTTCTTTTCCTTCCTTCCTTCCTTTTTTTCTTCCTTCCTTCCTCCCTCCCTTTCCTTAGGCTTTACGCATTTTTTAAAATTCTCTCCCACTTTCTCTTTTCCACCTTCTATTCCTTCACTTTTGCTGTCTCCCATTTCTCTCCTTTCCACTCCCTGTCTTCCATCCTCTCCACTCCTTTTCTCTCTTACTTAGTTTCTATATTCTTCTTCCATCCCTCTCTCCCATTCTCTATTCCTTTTCACATCAATTCCTCTTCCATCTTCTGCCATTACTTCTTCATCTGTTTACACTTCTCTTTCTCTCTCCCACTCCCTCTCTTCCATTGTCTCATTGTTTCTTCGTTTTCACCCACTTATTTTTTCTCTCTTTCCTCTCCTCTTTCATCCGTCAATTCTCATGCTCTTTCCTTTAGCTTCACTCCGCTCTAATTTCCTGTCTCCCACCTATTCCTATTTCACATTCTTCTTTTACTCCTCTTTTCACATTTTCCTCCTTTTTTTCTCTCCACTCCCTCTCTTCTAATTCTCCTACACTTTTCTCTCCAGATTCTCCCCTCCCCTTTTCCTCTGCCCCTCTCCTTTCTTTTCCTCCCCTTTCTCTATCACCATTTCTCTTCTAATTCCCTTCCCCTTTCCCTCTCCCCACTACCTCCCTTTCTTTCTCTCTTCACCCCTCTCCTTCAACTCCCACCCCCTCCCCCCACCCCTACTACTCCTCTTCATGCCTCTCTCCTTCTATATCCCCCCACTTCCTTTCTCCATTCCCCCCCCCCACCTTCTTTCTTATTCCCCCCCCCCTTTCCCTCTCTCCCACACCCTCCCTTTCTTTCTCTCTTCCACCCCTCTTTCTTCACCTCCCCCCCTCCCCCAACCCCTACTACTCCCTCTTCATGCCTCTCTCTTCCTTCTTTTCTCCCTCCCACTCACTTTCCCTTTCCCCCATGCACCTCTTTCTTATTCTCCCGCTTATTTCTCTCTCTCTCCCACTACTCCCTTTCTTTCTGTCTTCACCCCTCTCCTTTCACCTCCCCCCTCCCCCCACCCCCTACTACTCCCTCTTCATGCCTCTCTCTTCCTCCTTTGCCTCTAACTGTCTAATGTTCAAAGCTCCTTAATGTTCAAACTCATCATATTCTCGAGATTTCCTCACAATGAGAACAGAGAGAGAGACTACTCATAAAGGTAATGGAAACATTTGCTTTACTGAATGAATCTCTTTCTCTCTTTCTCTCTCTCCTTTTTTTCTTCCTCCTTCTTTGTGTCTCCTTCGCCTTTCTTCTTTACTAATTTTGCCGTTTTTTTTTTTTTTTTTTTTTTTTTTTTTTTTTTTTTTTTTTTTTTTTTTTTTTTTTTTTTTTTTTTTTTTTTTTTTTTTTTTTGCTATCTGGTCCCTTTATATGTCTAGATTAATATATATGATATTGGTTTGGTGATCATGGTGTTGGTTCAAGTGAGAAAGGGTGTGAGAGTGTAAAAAAATTCTATGAGGTTTTATTCCCCACTGGCAACACTGCTGCGGCATTGAGCATCTTTGTTAACATTTTTACGTAATAATTAATCCGTTTAAATTACTTTGATATCATTCGCTCATTTCTCACTCTGTTATAGTTTGTTTTTTGTTTCTCTTTAATCTTCTTGCTCTCTCTCTTTTTTTTACGTCACCACCTGTTATTAAGAAAATAAATACGTCACACCTGTTATTTAAGAAAAAATAATCTCTAATTTTCCTGCTCTCTCTCTTTTTTTCTCTTTCTTCTTTTTACGTCACCACCTGTTATTTAAGAAAAAAATAATAATCTCTAATTTTCCTGCTCTCTCTTTTTTTCTTTTTTTTTTTTACGTCACCACTGTTATTCAAAAAAAAAATCTATAAAAAAGGTTATCCTTATTTCCTTAAAGATGTTCTCGTACTTCGCTCATTTCAAATGTACACCATACTCCATCTCCCTACTCCCTCTCCCCATTAAAAAATTAACCCACATTTTACTTCCCACTCGTTTTATCTCTATTTTTCTTTATTCCAACCGCAATTTTTTATTCCCTTTTTTATTCATTAATTTATTCTATTTTATTTTTTATTCTTTTTTTTTTTTTTTTTTTTTTGCAATGCAACCATCACTACATTATTTTTTTACATAATAGAATTTTACCCCACAGTTGTTTGCAATGTATCACATTTCTTTTCATATAATACAATTGGGTCATTCTATGCCGATTCCCCCCCCCCCCTGTGACAACTCTTCAATTTGCCTAATTACTTTTATACGGTACCTTTGATGCCAAATGAAAGAATCTCAAATTTTAGCGTCCTAACTAAAGATACGGACCTTCCAAGGTTGGGTAACACACCCACTTTTCGGGTCCGTGAATTGCACACATAACTTGTAAGCCTCTTTGGACACCCATATCTTTGTTTTTTAGATAGATGCAGGTCTTAAAAATGCCATGTACCTTTATCCTGAACCTTGTCCTATTCAGATTTTGTAGTTAGAAATAGCTTAGATTGATTATTTTTGGATACTAATCTTATGAAAACTGATTGGTAAACACCCACTTTTCGGGTCCGTGAATTGCACACATAATTTGTAAGGCGTTTTGGACACCCATATCTTTGTTTTTTAGATAGATGCAGGTCTTAAAAATGCCAACTTTATTCTGACCTTGTCTATCAGTATTTTGTACTTAGAAATGCTGAGCTTGATTATTTTTGGAGATACTAATCTTATAAAACTGATTGGGTAACACGCCCACTTTTCGGGTTCGTGAAGTGCACACATAATAAGTAAAGCCTCTTTGGACACCCATATTTCTTGGTTTTTTTTTAGAGAGAAACAGGTCTTAAAAATGCCATGTACCTTCATTCTGATCTTGTCTATTCAGATTTTGTAGCTTAGAAATACTTTGAGCTTGGAGCTATTTTTGGAGATACTAATCTCTAAAATGTTGGGTAATAACACCACCTTTTTCGGGTCGTGAAGTGCACCATAATTATAATCATTATAATAAGCATCATTGGACACCCATATCTTTGTTTGTTTGTTTGTTTTTAGATAGATACAGGCCTAAAAAATGCCATGTACCTTCATTCTGACCTTGTTTAACCAGATTTTGTACTTGGAAATAAGCTTAACTTGACTATTTTTGGAGACATTAACCTTTTAAACCCTAAATGGCTTATTAGAAATAGCTTAGCTTGATATTTTGGATATCAAATCACTTTTAAAAGACTGAATATTTAACGATGCTGATTAAGATTTTTTTGAGCATTTTTTTGGGTTCAGAATCTTGGTAATATGTGGTGTATATCATTGGAGTTGCAATTGATTTAATATCAATTTGGTAAACTGTCCAGTGTATTCGAAGAGTTTCAAGGGAACTTAGACCTTAAATGAGGGAACAGGGGGGGTCCCAAACAGGGCTCGATACTCCTACATTAAGGCCCCTGCTGACCATGCGGGCATTGATCGACTTTGGTCTCTCTCGCTATCTATTTCCTTTCTGCGTTTTCGTTTCGTTTTTCGTTCGTTTTCCGTTTTCGTTTTCGTTTTCTGTCTCTGTCTCTGTCTCTGTCTCTGTCTCTGTCTCTGTCTCTGTTCTGTCTCTGTCTCTGTTCTGTCTCTGTCTCTGTCTCTGTCTCTGGTCTTGCTGGGTCTCTGTCCTGTCTCTGTCTGTCTCTGT
>NW_020871010.1:762141-774141 GCF_003789085.1 Penaeus vannamei | reverse complement strand
AAAAGAGGAGGAAAAACGAAAAGAGCAGAAGAAAAAAAAAAGAGGGAATGGAAAAAATAAAAACACAATTAAACTACCATGACTCAGGCAGCCACTAAGTAAGTCTTCAATAACACGCTTAGATCAAAGATAGGAGAAGCACTGCCTCCTCTGACTAGATTTATTGGGATCAAGCACTATCATTTCCAGACTATTCCTGTGGTCTCGCTCTGAGATGAGCGAGCTACAGTCAAGCACACTTAGATAAGCCAATGATTATTCACTCATCCCCACTCCCCTCCCAAGAAAAGCCTAATTCACACGAATACACGTCCACCGAACCCACCAGCCTCACAGACAAGCATACTGAACACACAAGAACCATAAACCAACACCCACCCCCCCTCTCTCCTCCATACATCACCCTTTCACCCCATCATCTTCCTTCGCTCCTTCCTCCCAAATCCAGTCTTCTTTCCTTCCTTCCCTTTCCAATTCGTTACTCTTCCCTCCTCATTTTTTCTCTCTCTCTTGCCCTTCCTTCCCCTCTCTCTCTCTTCTCTCTTCCTTCCCTCTCCCTCTCTCTCCCTTCCTTCCCTTTCTCTATTCCCCCTCTCTCTCCCTCCCCTATCCCCCCTTCCTCCTTCCTCTCCCTCTCTCTCTCCTCTTCTTCCCCCTTCCTTTCTCCTCTCTTCCCTCCCTCCCCTCCCCCGTTCCCTCTCCCCTTCCCCCTACCTCTCCCCCTCCTCCCCTTCCCCCTTCCCCTTCCCCTCCCCCTAATCCCTTTCCCCTTCTTTAATTTCGTTTAAGGTTTTATTGATGTATTGAACTCTTCCCATCTACATGTGCGCATTGTATACGCACATTACACGTACACACGGTATTTTTCCAGGTGTGCACACTGGTATGCGACACCGACTTCGATGCCATAAGAGCGCCGGCTTTTCACTATTCATAGAACATTGATCCTTATGATCGTGTTTGTGAAAAGGGGGTTTTTTGGTTGTTTCCGGTTGAGAGAAAGAGAGAGAGAGAGAAAGAGAGAGAGAGAGAGACAGGAGAGAGAGAGAGAAGAGGAGAGAGTGAGAGAAGAGAGAGAGAGAGAGAGAGAGAGAGAGGAGAGAGGAGAGAGAGGAGAGAGAGAGAGAGAGAGAGAAGAGAGAGAGAAGAAGAGAGGACAGAGAGAGGAGAGAGAGAGAGAGAGAGGGAGGGAGGAGAGAGAGAGAGGAGTTAGGAGCGAGGGGGAAAGGAGGCGAGGGAGGGAGGGAGCAGAGAGAAGAGAGAGATGAGAGAGATGAAGAGAGAGACCAGAGAGAGAGATTGTAGAGAGAGATGAGCAGACGAGAGTAGAGAGAGAAGATAATGACAGAGAGAAAGAAGAGAAGAAAGAAGAAGAAACAGAAAAAGTCTAAATGTGAGCTATGACGTGCATGCCCATCCGCACACATGCACACACATGCTATATACTTCCCCCAACATACGCGAAAACTTTCAATCCACACCGACATTTCATCCTTCATATATTTCCACATATCCCCTTTTCCGACCCCTCTCCCCCCTTCCTTTATTTCTCTTCTCTTTTCTCTTTTCTCTTTCTCCTCTCTCTCTCTCTCTCTCTCTCTCTCTCTTCTCTCTCTCTCCTCTCTCTCTCTCTCTCTCCCCTCTTTCTCTCTCTCCCCTCTCTCTCTCTCTCTCCTCTCCCTCTCTCTCTTCTCTTTCTTCTCTCTCTCTCCCTCTCAAAAAAAAAAAAAAAAAATAATCGCTACGTATCCCTCCTTTCCCCCTCTCCCTCCCTCCCCTCCCTCTCCCTCCCTCCCACCCCCCCTCCACCACCCCCGCCGCCCGAAATAAGACGCCCAGAATCGCCCTACTCGTTCGCGGTCGTACTATATGCAAATGACATGCAAATAACCCGACAAGACTAACTATTCGGTCAGAAGCCAGCGGTCGGAGGTGCAGCAGCGACCGAGAACAGGAGTCGGGGGTGGGGGGGGGCGGAGAGACGCCATGTGCGGTGGGTGAGAAGCAGAAATGCCGTGTGACACTGAGAAGCAGAAACGTGTGTGTGGTCTGAGAAGCAGAAACGTTGTAAGTAGTAATGTCAAAAAATCTCTTACTTTCCCTTTCCCTCTCCCTCTACCTCTCTCACTGCCCTCCTCTCCCATTTCCTCTTTCTTTCCCTCTCCCACACCCTCTCCTTCCCACTCCCTCTCTCCTCTCCTTCCCTCTTCCACTCCCTTTCCTCCACTCTCCCTCTCTCATTCCTTCCCTCTCCCACTCTTTCCCCTTCCCTCTCCCACTCCCCCTCTCTTGTGGTTCTGCTTGTGTGATTCTCTCAGGGAATAGCCTCGCGCGCATCTCGAATTGACTCTCTCTCTCTCTCTCTCTCTCTCCTCTCTCCCCCCTCTCTTTCTCTCCCCTTTCCCCCCTCTCTCTCTCTCTCTCTCTCTCCCCCCCCTCTCTCTCTCTCTCTCTCTCCTTCTCTCTCTCCCTCCCCCCCCTCTCTCTCTCTCTCTTCTCTTCTTCGAAACAGTTAGCTTTTAAGAACACACAAGATGCATTAAGAAGGTCGCTGCTTTGGCGTTAAAAGCAGTTTTTCTAAGTAATATATATATTTTTTTATTCTATTGTTATGACTATCATTATTATTTCAGTTTGGTGCTTTTATCTTCATTGTTCTTTTATGTCGTCTGTATCATTATTGTTATCATCATTATCCTTTGCAATTTTACGAAGATATTATTATCGGTTCATAATGATATCGCAATATGAACATAATCCAAATTCGTGAAGGCATCATGTGAACCTTTAAAGATAAAGAAGTAAAAAAGAAAGATGATAATATAAGCATACACACACATAAACACACACACACACACACACACACATACACATACATATATATACATAATATATATATATATATATATATATATATATATATATATATATATATATATATATATATATATATATACATACACATACATATATATACATATATACACATAAAGCGACATTGACCTGACCTAGCGTAGTAAAAGTAAACATCTTTCTGGGCCTATTCATCTCTCTCACTCACACAATTCCTGGGCGTGAAATGGCAGACAAAAGACAAGTGTCAACATTTGTCTGCGAAAAAGAACATTTGGTTCTGTCTGAAGTGTCGCTTCCCCTCGCCACTTCTGTTTGTATTGCTCTCGCTGGTGAACGCTACAATATACATACATACATATATATATATATATATATATATATATATATATATATATATATATATATGTGTGTGTGTTGTGTGTGTGTGTGTGTGTGTGTGTGTGTGTGTGTGATGTGTGTGTGTGTGTGTGTGTGTGTGTGTGTGTGTGTGTGTGTGTGTGTGTGGTGTGTGTGTGTGTGTGTGTGGTGTGTGTGTGTGTGTGTATGCGTGTGTTGTGTGTATGTGTGTGTGTGTGTGTGTGCGTGCTGTGTTGTGTGCGTAATGTGTGTGTAAGTATGAAGTACAAGTATGAGTATGAGAATATAATATGAGTATAAAAATGAGTAAAAGCATGACTACGAGTATGAGAACGAACGTGTGCGTATGCGTGCGTGCTCATAAAAAAAACCCGCATCGTTATAAATAAGAAGCCACAGCCATCACCGCCTCTCATGGTTATTGACATGACACGTGAGATGACAAACAGCACACATTCAGGAAGCGAAACACTCATCTCAAGAGGCCGGCCATTTTTTTTTTTTTTTTTTTTAAACTCGAAATTGCCACCTTAACCGGTTGTGGCATGTAGGCTACGAGAGGTGAAGAAAGGGGAGAGGAGAGGAAAAGGGATGAAGAGGGGAGAAGGGGGACGAAAAAAGGAGTAGGAGAAGGAGAGGGAAAGGGAATGAGGGAGAGAGAAGGGGACAGAGAGAGGAGGAGGATGAAAGAAAGGAGGACGGAAAGAAAGGGAGTGAGGGAGAAGGAGAGTGAGAGAGAAAGGAGAGAGAAAGGAAGAAAAGAGAAGAAAAAATAAACAAGACAATAAAAAAAAAAAAAAAAAGGAAGAGACAGACACACAAACTTACCTCCGTATAAATTCCAGCAATTCTATCCATGATTTTCGCTTCTCTTTTTTTTTATTATATATTCCTTTTTTTTTCAATTTTTTTCCCCCTCTCCGAACGCCAGAATTGCGTCGTCTATTCGAGGTGTCCGAACACGTGTCGACCCGGATTTAAGAGACCCTTTTCCTCCGTAGAATCGAAGTCCGGTGAGCCTTTCGGACGAGTGGAGGGGAAGTGTCTCCTTTTATTTCTCTCTCGAACGATTTGTCCAAAAAAAAGTACTTTCTTTCTTTTTTTCTTTTCTTTTTCCTCTCTCTTCTGTTATCTCATTTTTTTCCTTTGTTATCTTTTTATTTTTTCCCCTTTTTTCTATCTCCTTGTTTCTCCTTTTTTATCTTTTTATTTCTTTCCCCTTTTTTATCTATCTCTTTGTTTCTCCTCCTTTAATTTTAATATTTTCTTTTCCTCTTATTTCAATATTTCTTCTTCTTCTTCGCTTCAAATTAAAAGGAAATTCTCACAATGACATCTTGAGTTTTCTTCTTCTTCCTCTTCCTTGCGAGTTTCTGTCACAAGATCGATTAATTCCTGGATTTGATTAAGATAAAAATTGTCTTCGCGTGACTTCGTCTCATTCTCCTCTTCCGCAAGCCCTTTCCGTCTTCTTTTTCTTCCTTTTATTCTCCTTTTTTTTCTCTCTCTTATTCCTCTGTAAAGCCCTGTCTCTCTCTTTCTTTAATTCTCTCTATCGTTTCCACTTTTTCTTCTTTCTTCTCTTTTTGCTCGCTTTTCTTCTTTCCTTCTCTTCTTTCTTCTCTTCTTTCTTTTTACTCTTTTTATCTTATTTCTCTCTCTTCATCTTCTTCTTCCTCAAACCGCCATCGTCTTGCAAAAATCTCTCGCGAAAATGCTGAGGTCTCGGGAATTTGACCTCTGTGCAAAGTGGCTATAGAGGTGATTATAGCGTGGGTCCAGAAATCTTGCGAGGTGTCACCGTCTTCATTCGGGATGGCACTTTCTTCGCCCCTCCTCCCCTTTCACCTTTCACCTTCTCCTTCCTCCTTTCCTTATTCTCCCTCCTCGCTTCCTTCTCCACTTCTCCCTCTCTCTTTCTCTTCCTTCTTCTATTCCTTTCTCCCTTTCTTAATCTCTAAAAGCTTCTCAATTATTCGCGACAGAAAACCCGTATTCCGATCGAAAAACGAAAACGTATTAAAAAAAAATAAATAAATAAACGCAAAAGACAAGACGTATAATAATAAATCTTTAAGACGCACGAAAACTCTTATAAGAAGACGTTTAAAATCAAGACGAAATTGACGTTTTTCGGACCTACACGTAATAAAAAAAAAAAAAAAAAAAAAAAAAAAAAAAAATGGAAAACAAACGAGAATTATTGAAGCGAAGCGAAACTTCAGTCGAGACGAGACTCGAGGTGAGGAAGTTGAGGCGAGAGAAGAGGACAGATATTACGAAAGGAGGGAAGGAGAGAGGGGATGAATAAATGATGAGGAGAGAAAAAAGGATGAAAGGATTTTTTTTTCAAGAGAAAGTTTAGAAGACGGTGGGTAAGGATTTAGAAAATAAAAAGGTTAAGAGCCTGGGTCCAGAAAGAGGAAGGAGGGAGAAGAAGAGAGGGAGGAGGGAGAGAGAGAGAGAGGAGGGAGAGGAGAGAGGAGGAAGGAAGGGAGAAGAAGAGAGAGGAGGAGAGGAGAGGAGAGGGAGAGGAGAGAGAGGAGAGGAGAGAAGAGAAGAGAGAGAGAGAGAGAGAGAGAGAGAGAGAGAGAGAGAGAGCAGAGAGAGAGAGAGAGAGAGAGAGAGAGAGAGAGAGAGAGAGAGAGAGAAGAAGAAGAAAAGAAAAATGAGAGATAACTCACCAAAAAATAAACCCTAAATATAACGGAAACGAGAGATCGCAAGAAGACCAAACAAACACAAAAAATATATATAAATAAAACGGAGAGAATAAACAAACACGCAAAAAAAAAAAAAAACTTTCCAAAAGCTCCTTCTTCGCAAACGTTTCACAAGAACTAACCCCAAAAACCCACTTATTTTACCGTATCTCTCTCTCCTCTTTCTATCTTACGTCATACGGCATCTTGGAAAGGGAGAAGTAGAGGGAGAAGAGAAAAAAGGGGAAGAGAAGGGAGGAGAGAAAAAAAATTGGCAGGGGACGGGAGAGGAGAAGGAGAGAGGCACGTGGTAGGGGTGGTACCAGGAAGAGGGGGGGGGGAAAGCAAGGAGGGTGGTTTAGGTTTGGAAGGCAGGGGGGGGGGGGGATAGCAGGGGGTGAAGGGGGTTGAAAGGGGTGTGAAGAAGCAGGGGTTGCAGAAGGGGGTTGGAAGGGGGTGAGAAGCAGGGGGTGGAGACAGGAGGTAGGGGGAGAAGAGGAGAGGACAGGCAAGGCAAGGCAAGGAAAGAGAAGGAGGAAGGAGGGAGGAGAGGAGGAGAGGAGGAGGAGGAAGGGGATATTGGGGAATCCCGGAAATGAGATCCTCAGGTGATTTCCTTCGCGTTCCACATGACCCGTACCCCGCCCCCCTTTTCAATTTCTCGACCACCTCGTCATCGTCATCTCGTCGTCATCGTCTTCGTCGCGGTGGTCTTCGTCTTCATCATCATTTCCTTCTTATCTTCATCATTTCTGTCGTTATCCTTGTCATCTTGAGGTTTCCAAAAGGTGATGAAGTGTATATATACGAAATACGAGAGAGAGAGAGAGAGAGAGAGAGAGAAGAGAGAGGAGAGAGAGAGAGAGAGAGAGAGAGAGAGAGAGAGAGAGAGAGAGAGAGCGAGAGAGAGAACAGAATTAACGAACGAAAACAGAACCAGACGAAGCGTAGAGATACAAATAGACGATTTCGTGGGCGTGTGGGCGTGTGGGCGTTGACAAGACACCACCGCCCTCCTGATGGAACGTTATCGGGCTTGCTAAAAGTCTCGATAAAAAGTTTTCCTTCTTAAGAAAAAAAAAATCCTTTTACTTTCCTTTTTTCTCTCTCTAGTAACGTAATTATCACAAGTTTCTCTCTGTTTATTATTCGTTTTTTATCTAATTATCTTGTTTATTCATTTTTTTCCTTTCTATATTTGGAGTGGAAGGTTCAGCGAGTACGTCTGTGCATTTTTTTTCTATTTTTTCCTAATTACATAGAAGATTGGCTTGTCATCCTCACCGGTATATTTGGCGTTTTAGTTAACTTAAGAGTATATGTAGATATTCTTGGGGTATGAGGTGGTATCTCGTGGTATCGTAGAAAACTTTCGTGTTATCATGACAACCGTTAAATATTCAAATCACGTGAAAACCGTTACAGTTTTCAATTCAAATCTTTCCTCATAAATCTCTTCTACAAAAAAGCAACAAACCGCTTAAACGTGGACAGATGTATATACAATACTAATACACGTCAACAGGAACTATTATCAGAACGAACACCGTGTTTTTCTAGAACTTTTAAGTGTCTCTTTGGGTAGGAGTCCACTCGGGGAAGTCGAGAGTCTACGGGACGCGCACTCCGACGTTCACTAGGTGCCGGCCGGGGCTTGACTGCGGAGGAAGCTGCAGGTTACTCTTGCCTCGCCGGAGATGTCCGTCTCCTTATCCCCGCTCGTGGCTCTGGCTTCGGCTTGGGCCTTTCGCTCGACACTGCCGAGCGTTAGGATCGGCGCTGTGGCGTGTGATGCCGAGGTTCCAGAGGTGTGACGATGTTCGGAGTTGGAGGTTGTGTGCTCTTTCTTTCGTTATTTGAGGTTGTGTACGCTTTTGTTTGGGATTCTTTCGTTAGATGAGAATACATATGACTATATTTTCTCCAACCGAGAGAAATTCCGCACTCTAGATGTATCGTTTATGCTTTTTTCCGAACAAAAATCTATAAACCACCTCCCCCTCCCTCCAAATTCATAAAAGAAAAACAACAAACCCAAAATATACACAAAAAGACCCTCCAAACTCACCGAGTGAAAGAAGATTTAGAAAGAAAGAGAAGAGAGAGAGAGAGAAGAGAGAGAGAGAGAGAGAGAAGAGAGAGAGAGAGAGAGAGAGAGAGAGAGAGAGAGAGAGAAGAGAGAGAGAGAGAGAGAAGAAAACAGACGTTAAAGAAAACGGAACGACCATAGTATCCGTTTTCTATGCGAGTTCGCCGACGGCCTTGCAAACACAGAATGCCACTGCAGAAAATCAATCTCTTTCTATCGCATTCCTAGGCTTGTGGGATTCCCTCTTTCCCTCCCTTCCCTTCCCCCCTTCCCCCTCCTTTCCATCCATCTTCCCTTCCCCCCTTCCCCTCCTTCCATCCCTTCCCCCCTTCCCCCTTTCCCCTTCCCTTCCCCCCTCTTTCAGTTGTTTTGGGGAAGTCATTCTGTGTGTGTGTGTGTGTGTGTGTGTGTGTGTGTGTGTGTGTGTGTGTGTGTGTGTGTGTGTGTGTGTGTGTGTGTGTGTGTGTGTGTGTGTGATGTGTGTGAGAGAGAGAGAGAGAGAGAGAGAGAGAGAGAGAGAGAGAGAGAGAGAGAGAGAGGAGAGAGAGAGAGAGAGAGAGAGAGAGGAGAGAGAGAGAGACAGACAGAGAGAATTTATCTATACGTTAGAGTATAAACTCTCTTTCTCTCTTTTTCTCTCTCCCTCTCTCCCCTTTTCTCTCTCTTATTTATCAAGCTCCATTTCGCGCCGAAAAGAACGAATAGCAATTTTGCGAAGACGAAATTTGCGAACAATAAAGCAAATTGTTTCCGGAAGTGAAAAGCAACGACGTTCGGAGTGACATTTTGAACACGAAAACGAAATTCTTTTTTTTTTTTCGTTTCTGTTGCCTATTGTATCGTTGTTTATGGTTGCTTTGTTGTTTTTAGGGTTCTAAACATTTAGAGGAGAGACGGGTTTGTGTGTGTGTGTTTGTTTGTTTGTTTGTTTGTTTGTTTGTGTGTGTGTGTGTGTGGGTCTGTTTGTGATTTGTGTTTGTGTGTGTTTGTAGTGTTAAGTGTGTTTGTGTGTTAGTGTTTGTGTGCTAGTGTTTGTGTGTTAGTGTTATGTGTGTGTAGTGTTGTGTGTGTGTGTGTGTGTGTGTGTGTGTGTGGTGTGTGTGTGTGTGTGTGTGTGTGTGTGTGTGTGTGTGTGTTGTGTGTGTGTGTGTGTGTGTGTTGTTGCCCTCTTGGTTTGGGAAAGATGGAAGTGGGGAGAAGAGAGAGAGAGAGAGAGAGAGAGTAGATGGAGAAGAGAGAGAAGGAGAGAGAGAGAAGAGAGGAGGAGAGAGAGAAGAGAGAGAGAGAAGAGAGAGAGATGAGAGAGAGAGAGAGAGAGAGAGAGAGAGAGAGAGAGAGAGAGAGAGAGAGAGAGAGAGACAGAAGACAAGACAGAAAGACAAAGAGATGTCAAAAATAAACCGAAAGAAGGAAAGAAAGACTGAGATGACCAGGAAATAGCGAAGGGAAAAGAAAACGAGAAGAACAGACAGATAACAAGACGAAAAAGATGAAAAAGAAAAAAAAGAAAAGAAGAAAAGAAGAAAAGATTAAAAGAAGAAAGAAGAAGACAGCGACTCTAACGACAAGCGAGAAGCAAGTCGTTACAAGGGAGTCGTTTTGAATCGCCCGAATGGTTTTCCTTTCGAGTTTCGCTTTTCTTTTTCTTTCTTTCTTTCTCGCTCTCTCGCTTTCTTTTATCTTTCTTTCTTTCTCCTTCTTTCTCTCTCTCTCTCTCTCTTTTCTTTCTCTTTCTCTTTTCTCTTCCTTCTTCTCTTTCTCTTTTCTCTTTCTCTCTTCTCTCTCTCTCTCTCTCTCTCTCTTCTCTCTCTCTCTCTCTCTCCTCTCCAAGATAACCCAAGAAGTGGAGTTTGAAGTTCTGAAGTGATTCTTTTTTTATATCGGATGTTTTTGTTTTGTTGTTGTTTGTGTTGTTGTTTCAGGACTGGTGTTGAAGTTGTGTTTGTGTCTCGCTGTTGTTGTTGTTATTTATGTTTTTTTTTTCTTTTTTTCTCTCTCTTGTTGGTAATCGAGTGTTGTGGAGTTGTCTTGCTGTGTTTGTTGTGTTTTTGTTGTTGTTGTTGCTACTGTTGTTCTTGTTTTATTGTCGTTGTTGCTGCTGTTGGTGTTGTGTTTGTTGAGTTGAGTTTTGTCTTCCTTTGTCGATACTTTATCGTGTGCAAAAGACTATGAAAATGTATACGAAGGAGTGAGAGTCTATCAAGTATGACCAGAATCTTTACATATTCTCTCATTTTCTTTATTTTTCTATTATCTATTCATCCATTTATTCCTCCATTTATTAATTTATCTATCTATCTATCTATTTACCTATTCATTCATTTATTCATTCTCCTGAACACAATATCTTCTCTTTCTTTGTCTAAGGCAACAAGGCATCCACTATTTGCATATTCTCTTCCCAACAAAAGGAAAAACACACACACACAAAAAAAAGAATAAATAAAGCGAAATAACACAAAGCATAAAACAAAAATAAAAAATCAACTTAAAATAAGGAAATAAAGGAATAAGATAAATTGATAAAGACAACGTTTTGATAAAAATAATAATAATAATAATATTAATAATAACTAAATAAAAATAGTTTTCTTACCTTATTGGATATATGGGCGACACTGAAGGACATACAGCCGAGAAATTCACTCCTTCTGAAGGGACAAGAAAAGTAAAAAAATAAAATAAAAAACAAGGTCAAGGCAGAGGAAAGGTCAGGTCAGCTTAGGTTAAAGATCAGGCATTTCAGAGGTCAAATGAAGGGTCTTGCTGAATAAAATGAATTCAAAATCGAGAGCAAAGAAGGTTTGGTTTTCGAGTTTGGATAAAAAATATATATGAGATGAAGATTACTTTTTTAAATTAATATATTAATTCTTTACAAGTACTTATTTACTGGCAATGGATATCTATCTATTTATCTACCTATGGATACCTGTCTATCTATCTATGGATATCTATCTATCTATCCATCCACCCACCTATCTATCCATCCATCTACCACCTAACCATCTATCCACCTATCTATCTATCTATCCATCCATCCATCTAATCGATCCACCATCTATATATCTATCCTTACATCGATCTATTCATCTCACCATCTATCTATCTATCCACCTATCTATCTATCTACCCATCCATCTACCTACCTACCTATCTATATAACACACATATCCCTGATTTCTCATCACTTTTCCCTACCTCTCTCTTCATTCACTTCTCACTCTTTGCTCATCAACTGTAACTTTTTCTTCTCAAAATCGGCACAAGATAACAGACAAATAACCCCCCCCGCCCCCCTTCACATCTTAATTAAACTTCCCTTATAGTGTAGTGTTATCATCATTTTCTTGAAGATAAGAAAGGTGGAAGTGGGAAATTGGAAAGCAGTGGTATGAGACCCGAGAGACAGGGGATCATTTTGGAATAAGAGGGAAAATGGAAATTAATAGGTAGTTATGTGGTTTGCTATTTACGAGCGGCCATAACGAGGAGTAGAGGTAGTTTTTTATCAAAGAAACTATTTATTCTAAGTAGTAGAGTTAGTTTTTATCAGAGAAACCGTTTATTGTAAACATTCCACTGCCAACCTACCCACCCATATCTCTATCCCGCCCGTATCCCACCCTAACACCACATTTTCAATCCACACCCACATTCCACCCCTCATCCACTCACAAAACCACATTCCACCCTCATCCACACACCCCACTCCCACCCAACTTATCCATATTCCACCCCTTCCCCACACCCCCACCCAACCTATCCATATTCACCCCTTCCCCCCCATCCACCTCCTTCCCCTATCCCCCCATTCCCACCCTCATTCCCCCTTCCCCTTCCCCACCCACCCCCCACCCAACCATCCACCCACCATCCCCATCCACCACCACCCACACCCACCCCTCCCACCCCACCCATCCACCCCCCCATCCACCCCCCATTCCCCACCTCCTTCCCCCCCCCCCCACACTCACTTCCTCAGCGTATCCCGAC
>NW_020871010.1:752141-757141 GCF_003789085.1 Penaeus vannamei | reverse complement strand
AGAGGAGGAGGAGGAGGAAAAGGTCTCAATGAAAAGCACAAATATCGCAATAAAGAAAATGATAATGGTGATAAAAAATTAATAAAGAAAAGATACATAATATACGCAAAAGAAATAGAACAAATCTCACATAATACGCATTTGTGAGTGCATATGTATTTACATAGCAAATAAATAGACACAGATAAAGCCAAATAGAGCCAGAGAGAGCCAAAGAGGCCCAAAAGGAGCCAAAGAGACGTAGAAAGAGCCAGAGAGTGCCAAAGAGAATCAAATAGAGCTAGAGTGAGCCAAAAAGTGCCAGAAAGAGCCAAAGAGAAGCGCCAAAGAAACCCAAATAGAGCCAGGGAGAGCCAAATACTGCCAGATAGAGCCAGAAAGAGCCAAAGAGAGAGAGACGAGAGAGCCGAGCACCCAAATAGAGCCAGGGAGAGCCAAATACTGCCAGATAGAGCCAGAAAGAGCCAAAGAGAGAGAGACGAGAGAGCCGAGCACCCCAAATAGAGCCAGGGAGAGCCAAATACTGCCAGATAGAGCCAGAAAGAGCCAAAGAGAGAGAGAGACGAGAGAGCCGAGCACCCAAATAGAGCCAGGGAGAGCCAAATACTGCCAGATAGAGCCAGAAAGAGCCAAAGAGAGAGAGACGAGAGAGCCGAGCACCCAAATAGAGCCCGGGAGAGCCAAATACTGCCAGATAGAGCCAGAAAGAGCCAAAGAGAGAGAGACGAGAGAGCCGAGCACCCAAACAGAGCCAGGAAGAGCCAAAGAGTGCCAGAAAGAGCCAAAGAGAGAGAGACGAGAGAGCCGAGCACCCAAATAGAGCCAGATAGAGCCAAAGGGAGCCAAAGAGAGAGAGACGAGAGAGCCGAGCACAGCCGGGAGCGAAGGCACGTGAATAATTAGAGGAGAAACACTTTAAGGGACAGTAATTAGGAGGAGGGGGTGAGGGGAGGGGGTGAGGGGAGGGGGGGGTGAGGGGAAATGAGGTGGGGGGGGTGAGATGGTAGTTGGAAGGTCATAGTCGTTAAGCCACAAAGGGAGAGAAGGAGAGAAGGAGAGGGAGAGGGAGGAAGGGAGAGAGGGAAGGAAGGAGGGGAGGGAGGGAGAGAGAGAGAGAGAGATTCATGTGTGTATCTATGTACGTACAGTGTGTGTGTGTGTGTGTGTGTGTGTGTGTGTGTGTGTGTGTGTGTGTGTGTGTGTGTGTGTGTGTGTGTGTGTGTGTGTGTGTGTGTGTGTGTGTGTGTGTGTGTCTGTTGTGTGTGTGTGTGTGTGTACGCTTGTGTGTCTCTGTATGTGTGCGTGTGTGTGTGCATGCAAGTGTGCGTATTCCCCATGCGCATCCGTCTGTGTACGCACATACATCAGAACCGTCCACCCATCCGACCATAAAGACATACAAATAAATGCACATACCCTTTCCCCTCCCTTCCTTAACCCCTTTTTTTAATCCTATTTCCTCTCCTCCCCCCATTCGCACCTTCTCGCAGACGATCCCCACTTCCTGTGCATCCCCAACGGTCGCGCGCGTGGCCCTGTGCCGCGGGCTGTAACCGACCTGAAAGGAGGGGAAGGGGGGGGAGGAGAAGGAGGGGAGGAGGACGACGAGGAGGGGAGGGGAGGGGGGGAGGGGGGAGAGGGAGAGAGGGAGGAGAAGAGGGGAGAGGGAGGGGAAGGAGGAGGAGGGGAAGGAGGAGGAGGGGAAGGAGGAGGAGAGGAGGAGAGGGGAGAGGGGGGGAGGAAGGAGGAGGAGGAGGAGGAGGGAGGAGGAGGAGGAGGAGGAGGAGGAGGAGAGGAGAGAGGAGGGGGGAGGGGAAGGAAGGAGGAATGAGGGGGAGAGAGTAGGGAGGGGAGAGGTGGGGAGAGGGGGGGGGGGAGAAGTGGGGTGATAAAAAAGGGATTAAAGAAGAAGAGGGTGGAAATAGGAGGGAGAGATCGGAAGGGTGAATAGGAATAAGAATGGAAGAAGCAGAAGGAACGGGGGAGGGGGGGAGGGGTAGAGAAGAGCGAAAAGATGCTCTGTCGTCTCATGTATCCTCCACCCCCCCCCCATCCCCCGCCCACCTCCTTCCTTCTTCCTTCCCTCCTCCCTCCTTTTTCCCTCTCCCTTCCCTTCCTTCTTTCCCTCCTCCCTCTCTCCCCCATCCTCCCCCGTCCTTTTTTTTCCCCACCGTCCTCCCTCCCTCTCCTCCTCCCTCCTCTCCTCCCCTTTCCCTCCCCCTCTTCCTCTTCCCTCCTCCTCCTTCCCCTCTCTCCTCCTTCCCTCCTCCTCCCCTCTCTCCTGCCTTCCCTCCGCCTTTCGCTTCCTCTTTCCACTAACCATTCGTTACCCGTTAGTAACCGGAGAAGGCGTCGGAGAAAGAGGAGAAGGAAATGAAGAAGGAAAGGGAAAAATGATGAGGATTAAGCGTGCAAGAAAAAAAACGAAAAGAGGGAGGAAGTGAAAAGAAGAAATAGAGAAAGATGAGAAGGATGTAATAGGAGATAGAGAAAGAGAAGGAGAGGAAGAAAGAGGACGAGGAGGAAAAGCAGGAGACGAGACGAATAGAGGAAGAGAGAAAGAGAAAGACAATAAGAACACTAAGGATAAAGTAGGGGAGGGAGAAGACAAGGAAAAAAATACAAGAAAGAAAAAATAAACATAAAAAAGTGACCAAAAGTTACTACCCCCCCCACCACCACTTTCAAAACAGAAATAATAATAATACCAATAAATACTAAATAAATAATAATGGATAAAATTAATACCACAACAACAACAACAACAACAAGAACAAAAGAAAAACTACAACGGTTTGGAAACGAAGACAGGGAAGTAATAACAATAATATTTCTATTATTTGTTCGTATGATAATAATAATATTAGTAATAATAATGAGGATGATGATAATAATATCAAGAATAGCAATAACAATAATATGATAATAACAATAACAACAACAACCAACAATAAATATAATAACAATGATAATAATAATATTAACAATAATAATAATAATAAGATAACAAACAAACAACAATAATAAAAATATAATCATAAACGATAATAACAGTAATTACATTTAAAAAATAACGAAATAATAGTAATGATAATAATAAATAAATAAGAAATAAACAAGAATGAGACAAAAAGAAGAAAAAAGAAAAAAAACTGAAAAAAGGAAAGAAAAGAAGAGAAAAAAGAATAAACAAGACGAGAAGAGGAAACAACAATAACTCCCTCACTTTAAGCGATTTGTCACCTGCTGTCTGGCTGTCACGAAAGAGAAATGAGAGAAGACGTGATGACCAGGAAGAAGGGGAAGAGGAAAAGATAGATAGAGAGATAGAGAGGAAAGAGAGAGAGAGAGAGAGAGAGAGAGAGAGAGAGAGAGAAGAGAGAGAGAGAGAGAGAGAGAGAAGAGAGAGAGAGAGAGAGAGAGAGAGAGAGAGAGAAGAGAGAGAGAGAGAGAGAGAGAGAGAGAAGACTAATCGCGCAGAAGGAGGTGCAGAGGAAGAAGCGTGATGATTGAAGGATAATGGGAAGAGAGGAAGTGATAAAGGGGGAGATGTTTTAATTGTTGCTGTTGTTTGTTGTTGTTTGCTGTATGCATTTATGCAAACAAATTCTGAATTAATTTCTTTCTTTTCTGTCTTTTCTTAGGAATTTCTAAGCATCCATCTATCTATTTATCAATCTATCATCTATCCATCCCTTTCTTAATCCCTCCCTCCCTCCTTATCTAACTATCTATCTATCTATCTATCTATCTATCTATCTATCTAATCTATCTATCCTATCTATCTATCTTCCAACCCCTTTCTCATTCCTCCCTACCTCCCAGCCCTCTTCTATAAACATCCATCCGTCCATCTATCCATCTATCCGTCTGATTTCCACTTCCCTCATCCACCTTATGTACATTCTCAAATTGAGGGGAAAATATCTGAAACGAAAGATACAAAAAAAAAAATATAAGAAAAAAATATATATTGGAAAAATTTAACCGTCTGAAGTTCCTCGTAGCATAAAAGAGTTTGATGTCTGTCTGTCTGTCTCTCTCCTCTTCTCTCTCTCTCTCTCTCTCCTCTCTCTCTCTCTCCTCTCTCTCTCTCTCGTTCTCTCTCTTCATCTCTGCTCTCTCTCTCCGTCATCTCTCTCTCTCTTTCTCTCGCATGTCTTTCCTCTCTCTCCTCTCCATCTTTCGCTGTCTCATCTCTCTTTCTTCTCTCTCTCTCCTCTCTTCTCTCCTCTCTCTCCTCTCTTCCTCTTCTCTCTCTCTCTCTTTCTCTTTCTCTTCTTCTTTCTCTTTCTCTGTCTCTGTCTCTGTCTCTGTCTCTGTGCTCTGTCTCTGTCTCTGTCTCTGTCTCTGTCTCCTGGTCTCTGTCTCTGTCTCTGTTATCTGTCTCTGTCTCTCTCTTTTCTTCTGTCTCTCTCTCTCTCTCTCTCTCTCTCTCTCTCACTCTCTCTCTCTCTCTCTCTCTCTCTCTCTCTTTCTCTGTCTGCCTGTCTGTCTGTCTGTCTGTCTGTCCTGTTCCTGTCTGGTCCTGTCTGTCTGTCTGTCTCTCCTCTCTTTCTCTGTCTGCCTGTCTGTCTGTCTGTCTTGTCTCTCTCTCTCTCTCTCTCTCTATCCTCGTTTGAAATGGGTTTTGAGTACGAAAGAGGGGAAGAGGAGGCGAGGAAAGACAGAGAATTGGAAAGTGGGAAGAGGGGACGGAGAAAGATTAATAGGAAACGTATTTTTCCTCTCTCTCTCTTTCTCATTTTCGCCTCTTCCTCTCCTTCTTCCTTTCTTTTATTTCCTCTCCTTCCCACCCCCTCCTCTTCTTTTCTTTCTCTTTCTCCTCCCTTTCTCCCTTTCTATCTCGCTCTCCCTCTCCTTCTCCACTCATTCTTCTCCTCCCCTCTCCCTCTACTTCTCATCCTTCTCCCCTCTCCTTCTCCCCTCATTTTCCCTCCCCTCTCCCTTAATTCCTCCTCCCCCCCCCTCTCCTTCTCCCTCTCCCTCTCCCTCTCAAC
>NW_020871010.1:716596-724242 GCF_003789085.1 Penaeus vannamei | reverse complement strand
GTTTTACCTCAGTAATGATTTTCTATATAAGTTTTAATGATGAATGATTTTAGATGGAAATAGTTCAGGGTTTTTAATTTTTTATTAATTAGCTAAATAAAGAAAAATTTGAATATCAGTATATTTTGTCATGCTGATGTGATATTTCAGTAGTTTTATCACTATACATTAGTTGTATATTCTAACAATCAATATCCCTATAAAGCTGTTACTATTATTACTACTGTTCACTTGTAGAAAGTTTTATCCAAGACCAAGATAAAGACAGTTCACAAAAATAGTCTGAGAATATGACAATTTCTGCATCTCTTGTAGGCCAAGTTGCAAGAGATTATTGAGCAAGAAGAACGAGCTGGACGCACTGTGAATAGTGAGGAAGCTAAAATGTCCCCTCTTCACCAGCGCATGGATATTGATGACTCTGACGCATGATATCAGCAACAACTAACACCCGCATCTCAAGGCAACAAGTAAGTCCTTTTATGAGTAGTTCATTTGAATATCGATACTGAAATACTAAAGACACTGTTTGTATTTTCATTTGTAATTGATGGCTTTTAGAAATTTGTTGAATCTAATGTTGCAACTCAGATGTTATGCATGACAAGTTATTGTTTGGATGGACTCTTGTGTTTCATGATTTTAGTTTGTTAAATGTTGATTGTTTTTCAATTGGGAGCTTGAAGCATTATCCATGTATTTTTTTTTTTATGAGTTTTCTATATACATATATAGAAGAAGAAGAGCATACTGTACAGTTATACAGAATTTTTGGGGGGCCAGGAGTATTAGACTCATGACTTATGGTTCAGCAGTTTTTGGTAAAAGAAAAAAAGACATAATAAGTAACTGACATTATTCATGCTAGTATTTAATTGTTATCAAATGTAGTTTATCAGCTTTTAGTTTATCATGAATATTGGTAAAGGTGATCAGATGTAAGTTGTCTATTCACTTACTTAAGTTTTCAGTGATCTGTTTAAAGGACAAGAAAGTAAATCTGGTAAGCTGCAAAGCTATTTATAAGTGGGTATTTCATTTACAGGTTTTCTGTGAGCCAGTTATATTGCTTGATTTTTTTTAGGATTATTAGTTTCCTTCAGTAGTTTTTTAAAATAGAAATTTACATGCTTTTTGGGGCTACAAAGTATTGATGTTTGTGACTTGAAATTCAAAGTCTATATTAATTTTCTCTACCAGATTGCTAATTGGTTCATTATATGATAGAAATAAATTATCTAGGGATAATTTTTTTCTTGAATATGTATACATATGCCCTTTTATTGTACAATTATTTTACTATCAAGCTTTTATATCTAAACACTCATGATGATTAGTTAAGATTTTTATATTAATGATTAATGAGAACCTTTATTATCATCTTTTAACAGATAGAAAATTTAATAGGAATTGTGAATTTAGTTAGTTAATAACAGTTCAGGTAAATGTTTGTTATAAAATGGGATAACTTCACTAAGAGAATTTGTATATGAATTTTTTTTTGAACTTTGAATTTAGATAAAGGAATGGCATGAGGTAATAGATTAGAATATATTTTTTAAAAGATTATTTTACTTGTTCTAATGTAGTCTCAGAAAAAGGAAAATAATATTTCCCTTGGACAGTTTCATGATCTTATTTTAGTGAGAATTATTGAAGAAAAACTTTAATTTGCCAGAATATTAAATGGCATAGCCATACCTTCAAAGGGTAAGTTGATTGTTGGCTCATATATTCTGCTTAAAGATTATCCCGCAAAAGAAAACATTTACAGTAAGCTATATGTATTACAATAGTCATGAATACCCATTATGTAAAGAAACATTCTGTAGAAACACCCAGTTTACCTACATGAAAATAATCAGTATTCCTGCTTATTATTATAATAGTCATCAATATCATTTTGCTTTCCTTTGAGTTTGGCTTCTGAGCAGTTCTTATCCAGTTTGATCATTATCTCACATGCAGAAAGAGATATCATATTTCCAATCAAAACGATCAACTTCAAGTTTGCAGAGCTAGCTGATTTGGTATTGATACCAAAAAAAATTTATGACATTAAATTGCCATTTCAACTTCAAGAATTGCAGTTAAAGGGAATAATTTTAGTTTTTTATTAAAACAAGATGGGATTATCATAAGAACACATTTATTTGATTTTAGTAAGGAGTATTCTCAGCAATGTACAAACATTGGGCACAGTACACCTTTAGAAATAGATAGATGGTAAGAGTCACCATTAAGTTCAAAGCAAAAGCAACCTAGCAATTGGTTTGTTATTTTAGTAGACTGGCAATTACCTTTATATTGTGTTGCATATACATATTCATCCTTTTTGTGCTTTTTACATATTCTTGAATTTCCTATTTCATATACATGGTAGAAAATACATCAAAATTAGTATTTATTTTTATGCAAATTCAGAGCAGATTTTTTTGGTAAGCTTTGTTTTGTTGCTTTGGATTTCTAGCTTGGCTAGCAAATTTTATATTTCATGAAAAGACTTTTATATTGTTATTTTTGCTATTAACTGATATTAAGCAGATTAACACTGCCCATGCAGGATACATGTTACATATATATAAGAAGCATGTTGCATGTTGCTGGATATTTGCATGTTGTTGCAGGAGAGAGCGGAACTTTTACTCACTCGGTACAGCCAGCGCTGGGCCAAGGACTACCTTCGCAAGAGATTGGACTGGGCCTTTGATGCGTCAGCAAGGTTGGAGGGTCTTTCTCCTCCAGTTTTGCCCCGTCACCTGGCTGCTGCCCGTTGCCTCTGCCAGTACATTGAGGAGCATCTGTCAGTCAAACTTCCACGCCAACAGCGGGCTTCCCGTGAACACTGTGCTTGCATAACACAGTTCTGCCGAGATGCCGAGCTATAAATGAATACATTGGGCTCAATTTCAAAGGAATTCATTTTTAATTTTGATTAAGTATTATTTGGTTTCTTTGTACTGTAAAGAATATAAAAGAAAAGTAGTAAAGAGAAATATTAAAAAATTTAGAAAAAGAAAGCCCAATTTTCCAGGTGTCTTGTTAAAAAATATATATATATCCTGCTCAGGATATCAATACTGCATGAATTTGTATTACAATATTAATTTGATTCAATTCTTCATCTATTGCACTTCCAAATACATTTAACAGATAAAAATACTATATTGATATATTATGTAAGGCATAGTTCATACTAAGAATGTTTCATATATCTATATTTTTTAAAGTATGTATCAAAAGTCTCATGTTAGAAACTTAAGATAGGGGCATTGAACCAAACTACATTTGGTATGGTAGATTTATGTAAATATATTTTTTTTCAATCTCTGCAGGTAGATTTGATTTTCTTAGTTGAAACATTACATTCCACTCAGAACATTCCTTCAAGAACATAAGTTTAACTGTATTTTGGGCATACACATACCACAGATGCACACTCACACTTGTTAACCTTTCATGATGCAGGATGTTCATATTTATTACTTTTGCATGCATAAATTGATAAATGTGTTTGCTATTCAAGCTAAGGAATCTATGCATGCTGAAACAAATATGTTCAGTCTTGAGCATGAATGGAGTCTGAAACTTTCTTTCTGTGATTATTTCTACCTATTTGTTCTGTGATCAGGAACTTTATTCATTCCAGTGTAATAAAGATCTGTTATAGATGTTCTTGATAGTTTTTAAATTTTGCCAATAATTATTTTTTTAATTAGCAGCTAGTAATTTCTATTAGTGTTATTTCTTCTATTCACTCAATTATTAAGACATCTTGTACTATATATTGATCATGAAGAGAATCATTTTGCAACACATCATCAATCAGAGTGATATATGGGATATCTTTAAGGTGTTGGTAATTTTTGGATTGAATTTCACTTTAATCAGGGTTGCTGATACAGACATCTTAGTGGAACCTTAGGGATATTAGTTTTATATTGATATGCTCTTTCATCAGCTTTTTATCTATCTATCTTATCTTTACTAATATTTCTTAACACTGGTCTGGCATGGCAGTAGCGTGGTTTGGCTGAAGGTGCAACTCCAATATGTAAATGGTATTGCAACATATATTGTCTTTTAAGTACATTTCAAACGGCAGGTTTTTCCTGTTATTTTTGCAGGGAACAGTTTTGGAAATGTACTTATTAGATTTCAAGTATATGATATTGTAAAGGTTTTAATGCCTGGAAAATTTGTGGTAGATAGGGCCATCTTAAATGCACTCCAAATATATGAATAACTAGATAAGTCATAATGATAATAACTTTGAAAGCCCGTATTAAAGACAAAAAATGAACCTTGGCCCAGAGCTGACCACACGGTGAAATTTGGTAAAAGGAAAAGGTTTGTATTAACATGTTGCTTTCTCGCATATGATTGTTTATGTGCTAATAAAAGTGATGCGTTAGGAAATGCTATTGTATTCCTTACCTGTTTTGTAGAGTATTTTTTGTGCAAAGGTTAAATTTTTCATGGTAATTTATTGTGTAGTGAATGTCTGATAGAAACCTAGACTTTATTATGAACTGATTTAATGTTTTTTTAGGGGATGTCATGTTATATTTCACAATTGTATTTATTCTTGTGTCTGTCATTGGTTTACTACATTCTTTTTATTGTTATATCAGGACAGAGCACGTATTCTACTAGCGCGATATAGTCAACGTTGGGTGAAGGGAGTAGCTCGGGGGTCTCTGTCAATATCAAGTGATGCAAGTGACTCCACCAGTCCTCCTTCATTACCCCCTCGCCACAGTTCCTCAAAACATGCCCCTACAACACAAGCAAGATACTTTGCACCTTCTGTATACTTCCAGATGTAAACTGAAATGCTGGGTTATGGTGATACTCAAATGGGATTTCTTGGAGACTACACTGCAACAAGTGAACCTCAGTAATGAACCTTCCTTCTTAAAAGTATATGTTTTGGAAACATTAACTGGTAAATTCCACATGTTTATGGAATTTCATTGTTATTACTGAGGATTCTTCATTTGTAGACTGCTTAACCCTGGCTATCAAGGCTGTGTCTTTTTCCTTTTTCTAGTCCAAAATTCTACCTATACTTTTTCTGTAATGGGCTTTGTATAAAAATAAGAGGTTTTCAATATTAAGTTTTTAAGGTATATATTTAGGTCTTACTGTCTAAATTCTTTACTTTAATACTACTCTGACAAATTACTTAAATTTTCTAATATGCAGTCAAACTTATGGAGCATATGATTGGTTGAGCACTGATGCACTGTTATGATTTGTGCATACCATTTTCTTAAAAAGTCATATTGACATGGTTACTATAAAGAAATGAAATACAAAGCAATCAGACAAGAGAAAGGCTGCAAAACTTCATGTAATTGCCAAGTTGTGTTAGATATTCGAAGACCAATCTCCTGCTTGGTGAAATGCTTCCACTGTAATGATGTTCAGTAATCAGCCAAACTATAGAAAGCAGGTTCCTATTCCACAGTACCATGATAAACAGAACTTACTGATAAGTATTCACTGCAGTGTTTCATTATATGAAAGTAAATACCAACATGCTTATCCTTAAGCTCGTGAACACTTAACATATTTCTGTTTAGGTGGTTGAGAATTGGAAGTACATAATTCGGATAGTTTTGGAAAGTGTATGCATTGTTATTAGTTGGCAAGTATTATCTGCAGGAAAGCTTTATTGGAAAAGAAAAAAAGAGAAACTGTACTTAGCCTGTCACAGTTCACAGTTGTTTTTTCTTTTTTTATTTTATTTTATTTTATTTTATTTTAGTATCTTGAATTGTTTTGTAAATGTATCATAGATATTACCTTTCCATTATGTTTTCTCTTCCCACATTTTGTTTTCAATTCCCTGTTTTTATTTTTTCAAGACAGGATTATTTAAGGCCTTTATAATTAGTCTCCTTATTCAGCTTTCTATCTTAGTCTTCATTTTCTCTTTATTTTCTTTATTCCTCCTCTTATTCCAAGATCCTTATTTTCCTTTTTATTTTTTCCATATCATAAGCCTTTTCCATGATTATCATTTCATCTGCCTCTTCCCCCTCTTGTTTTTCTTTTCTCATTTTCCTGTTCTGATATCTTCTCCCATTTATATTGTTCCCTTTCAATTTCCCTCATTCCTGTATTTCATCCATCATTTTATATATTCTGAACTTTATGAAAACTCAAAAAGACAGCTTTTTAGCTCATTACTTGTTGCTTCCCAGATTGCTCAGGTCATATTTATTTTTGTCAGTACTTCACATCCTCTATCTTAGGCTTGAAATTAAAAAGTGTAACCAGAAGGGAATGTACAGTATTACCATGACTACTGTCAAATTCATATGATGAACATAGAAAGGCCTTGCAGCTAAAAAACAAAACAAAACAAAACAAATGAATGAGTCCATTAGTTAATTCATATGCTTCAGAATTATTTTTGATATTCTGTGTGAGTAGAAAAAATATAAGCTTCAGTGTTTACTATGTATTTTATTAGCCGAGATTTTTAAAGTTACCTCAAAGAAACATAGATAAATGAAAATAACCATGAACAGTACACAAGTACCTTTCAAAATCTAATTCATCAACCCATTGAAAACATGTAGAGTGTCTTTTACATGAATTTGTTTGTGTGTTATGTGGAGACTTATTGTATGTGATAATGATATTTTACCATTCCTTTTAATGTAAAACATCTATATTCCATTGTGATTAAAATGGCAGCCATTGTCTTCATTTTGTGATATGTATATTCTTATTTTCCTTGAAATGAATTTTTTCTAAGCTGATATCAAGTCTTCCTTTTTTTATCAGTTTACCCTTCTCTTTTGAATCTGTTTACCATCATTGGTGCATAGATTATTTCATTATTTGCGAAAGGGAAAATATAGCACTCGTTTTTATTCTGTATGGCCTGCTTGATGAAATATACTTGTATTCTGGTTACATTTCCAGGTATAAATTCAGGGGAATATGATTTTAAGGCTAGAAAAGGTACTATCATATGAAAAATTAATAAAAGCATGGAGTTTAAAAACAAAAGTCACTCTGTGTGTGCGTGTTTCTGTCCATAAAAACAAAAGTCACTCTGTGTGTGCATGTCTCTGTCTGTGTCAACATGTGTGCCTATGTCTGTGATTTGTGGAGAAGAGAGAAAGCAAGAGAGAGAAAGAATATGAATGGTTTCATGAATATTTTTCATGCAAAAAGAAAAAAGGAAATAATTAAGAGATGCCAAGATCGTGAATGGTGTAAATTTTACTGTATGCTAATATGTTTTTATGACATCATTAGAGAGTGCAATGTTTGAACTCAATTGCTTTTCATGCAATCTTGAATACAGTTTAAAGATAGGATATAGCACAGGCTAGTGACAGTTGCTTTTCACAGTATCCAATAATGTTATGGGTTATGTACATATACTGTATAGCACTTTCTGTCCCAGCAGAGTTATTAATTAATGGCATTATTACAGCTTGTTGTTGAATGTGGGCAACGGTGAGAGAAAGGTACTAATTTTAACTCAGCCTGCACTTTTTTAAATGTTGCCACTAGATTACTGCACTTAGGTATATGTCATAGTAAAGTTTGATCATTTTTAAGTTTGCCATTTTTGGTTATATTTTTTATTCTTTATTTTCATATTTCTTATATTTTAT
>NW_020871010.1:682475-685672 GCF_003789085.1 Penaeus vannamei | reverse complement strand
ACCCTCCCTCCTTCTCCCCCCCCTCCTCCATCCTTCCTTATCCCCTCCCCTCCCCCCCTCCCAAAAGGACGACTCCCTCCCCCCCCCCCTCAATCTCCCTCCCTCCCTCCCTCCCCTCCGCCTCTCCTACCCTCCCCTCCCTCTCCCTCTCCCTTTCCCCTCCCTCTTCTCCCTTCTTCTCTCTTCTTCTCCTCTCTCTCTCTTCTCTCTCTCTCTCTCTTTCTCTCTCTCTCTCTCTCTCTCTCCTCTCTCTCTCTCTCTTCTCTCTCTCTCTCCTCTCTCTCTCTCTCTTCTCCTCTCTCTCTCTCTCTCTCTCTCTCTCTCTCTCCCTCCCCTCCCTCCCTCCCTCCTCCCTCTCTCTCTCTCTCTCTCTCTTTCTCTTTCTCTCTCACTCTCAAAAAAGAAAGTGGCATTTCCCCCCTTAAATATTGCAGCTTTTTGTTTATTCTAATTCACTGCCATATTGTAGTGAACAATAGTGCACCATATATAGATAACGAAGTGTGAATTTAGTGGCATATTTTTACACGGTGCTAGTTCTTTGGGAATAGATTGTCCAAAACTAAAATTCAGCGCTTTGTATTCTAGGTAACGCTGAATAATACCAAGAATTCCAAGCAAAAGAAATAATCAGAAAGAAGGAAAAGAATAACAAGAAAATAGGCCATAGGTTGAACCCGGCAATTAAATGTTTGTGTGTTGATTTAAGCGTTTATTGCTTTGCGAAAGTCGTCCTGTCACGATGTGAGTGCTCGGCAAATTGCCATCGGGAAAGTCAGCGTTATATAACGTAAATTGGACGTGAGTTGGTGAGCAAACAGATTTGTCAACAACAGCGTCGTTTAAGAAGCCTTTCTTGATAGCAGCGAATTCTTGTGTTTCTGGTACAAGTTGCCGCGAGTCCTGTCTGGGTTCCTTCCCTTTTGTCACAAGATGATGACGTTTCTAAACATGCAAGGATATGAAACTGGTAATCCGTATAGAAAATGCACACACACACAATTAGATTATAGATGAAAAAGAGAAAAGAATAAAGAAAAATAGGTGTATCGAGTAGGTTAGGTGAGTCAGAGCATCCGGTCAGCGACAACATCCCCGCGAGATGTGTCTGTCTTTCGGCCTCGCGATGTTATTCGAAGTCAGACATCATCCCGCGACGCATCGGAGACGGCGAGGCAGATTGGGTCTGCGTGTTACGTGGCAATCGGCGTAACTCCCTCGCGATATTAGCGAATGATTAGTGATGCGCCGAGTGCGAGCGGAGAGGAAGTGTTTGCGGGGCGGGCAGATACGTCACTTCCCGGCGGTGTGTGTGTGCGCGCGCGAGTGAGTGTGAGTGATCCTTGGTACCCGCAGGCCAGAGTGCACGGTGACAAGCTGCTGACGCTGTACTGCCGAGAAAGGCTGTTTTATATTAGTGTTCACGTTCGTCGAGTGCTTTTCCCCTGTTCAGCGTCGAGGGCCTGCTGCTGCCTGTCATCTCGCGGGATTCAGTGGTGTTCAGTGTTGCATTCGAGAAAGTTTGAGCCGAAGCGAGTGGTTATTATCGCCAGTGAGGTATTTATAGCAGTTGTCCCCGTGTCTGCTCTGCTGGTTAAGCGGTTGATCTTGGAGTCCCACGGCTTTAATGGGGATTCATGGCGCCGAGAATCATTAAGTGCGATTTGGAACGTGAGGAGAGCGCAAAACAAACACGCACACGCACGCATACACGAATATACACTTACACTTTACACTTACGACACATACATGTACATGTACGCATCCACACACACACACACACACACACACACACACACACACACACACACACACACACACACACACACACACACACACACACACACACACACACACACACACACACACACAAATGCGTGCACACACGCACACAAACGTGTGCACACCCACAC
Source organism: Penaeus vannamei (assembly GCF_003789085.1). Classification (NCBI taxonomy): domain Eukaryota; kingdom Metazoa; phylum Arthropoda; class Malacostraca; order Decapoda; family Penaeidae; genus Penaeus; species Penaeus vannamei. Next base: position 683,759 of record NW_020871010.1, on the reverse strand, counting down.
ACACACCCATACATACATACACACACACATGGGCACAGACATGCACATACACATGCACAGACACACACAAACTCACACGATTGCGCGCGCGCGCCGTGCGTGTGTGTGCATCTTTCCAGACTCTAATACCTTGTGGTATTTTGATAAGGATATTCAATGTAATATCTGCGCTGTTGCGTAAAAGATAGTGATTTCCATTAAGTAAACTGACTTTTTTTAGAATAAGCCGATTTATGTAAAGTGATCAGGTTTTCTTAAAATACACTGGCTTAACATGAGCTGAATGGCGCAGCGGCGTCCTTGAGGGGTCTAGCATGGCCTGCCAGGGAACGCATGCAGCGCCACGCCCCACCAGAGTCGTCCAAAACACGGGCGTGCCTCGGCGTCGTATGGGGGTCGGAGGGGGGGGGGGGTTGTCCTCTCGTAGTAAACCCAGCGGCTTACTCGACGCAGGTGTGCCTCGCAGGTGTCGGGAGGTATGCGCTTTTTACAGGTGATTCACACGGGGTTTAGGTGGACGACCCGGACGCTGCGTGGACCTTAAGGTAGGGGTGGGGTGGGGTGGCGTGGGGGTGGGTGGGGATTTGGTACGGATGGGAGGTGGGAGGGATAAAATTAAATGGGAAATAGGTTGAATTGGGTTCAGTTGGTGCGAGAACGAAGAAAGGGAATCGTCTGTGCTTTTAAGTGCATTATGAATGGGCGGATATATGGTGTTTCTGTTCTGAATATTCTCGTATTCGCACACATTCCTTGATTAATGGTATGGAGATGGTAAAAGACGGGGCGTATACACATACACACGTACACAAACACACACTTACACATACACACACACACATACACATGCACACACATACACACAAAGACATACACACACACACACACACACACACACACACACACACACACACACACACACACACACACACACACACACACACACACATATATATGTATATATATATATATATATATATATATGTATATACACACACACACATACACATATACACACATACACATATATACACACACATAGACACGTACACATACACAGACTTACACATACACACATACACAGACTTACACATACACAGACTTACACAACAACACATACACACACAAACACACACACACATACACACACACACACAAACAACACACACACAACACACACACACACACACACACACACACACACACACACACACACACACACACACACACACACACACACACACACACGTGTGTATATGTGTATATATATATATATATATATAT
>NW_020871010.1:672475-677475 GCF_003789085.1 Penaeus vannamei | reverse complement strand
GATACTTTCGCGTAGAAGGAGGAAAGGAGAGAAAACAGAGTGAAGGACGGATAGGGAGAGAGAAGAGGAGGAAAGTGAGACGGGTGGGGACGAGGGGGATAGGCGAAGAAGGAAAGGAAGTGGAGTGGGGGGTGGAGTTGGTTGGGGTGCTGGAAGAGGTAGGGTGGCGATGACTTACAGCAGGATATGGAAGACACACCACCTGCCCCTTGAGCAAGTTGTCCCGAGTCCTCACCTGCTCCGGAAGTCTCGATTAGGGTTGTTCTTGTGCGCCGGGTCGTGCCGTGCGCAGCGTGGGGCTTGAATTTGAGGCTTATCATCATTGTCATCATCATTTTCATCATCAACTTCATCATCATCATTATCATCAACATCAATCATCATATATCATCACTTCATCACCATCATCAATCATCATCATTATTATCATCATATCAACTTCATTATTATCATCAATCATTAATTATCACCAACTTCATTACTTCATCAACTTCATAACATCTTACCATCATCGTTATCATACCATCATCACCAACTTCATCATCAACTTCATCCTGCATCATCATACCATCATCTCATACCATCATTCACCATTCATCATCATCACCATATTACCATCATCATCATCAGTACTATTATTAATATTATTATCTCCTCAATATTATTATCACTTATTATTATGATTATTAACCCTGGACATCGAGCGCAAAGCCTCGACATTACGGGAGAAACATGTTTGTGCTGCCATTCACAAGGAGTGTTGGTCGCAGTTATTATGCCTAAATTTTGTATGTGAATTGTGAGTTACACAGGGACCTATTAAGATTGGGGTGAGGATAGCCTAAGATACCTTATCCTTTTGAGATGTTTTTTTGTGTCAGTGAATATGTCAAAGTCAAGTCAAGTAAAGTAAAGTAAAACAAGAGAAAAAAGAAAGAAAGAAAAAGAAGCATCGTGGTATCTGGTTCCGCGATCGTTTTGGGATGCTTGTTGTTCCAGTCTTGCCCTTTCGGTGGAGCCTTATCTCAGAACAAAGGAAATGCGGCGCGGAGGTGGGCAGGACGTGGGCAGGAGGTGGGCAGGTGGTGGGCCGGTCTCCTCTCCCCGTCCTCCTCTTCCCTTATTTCAGACGACAGCTGGAGACTGATGGTACCCCTCGACCACCTCATGCCTCATCCGCCCTTCTGGTTGGGCTTTTTTCTTGTGATTAACAATTTTCTACCTATTATGAATAATTATCCCCTACACACGCACGCATACACACGCACGCATACACACGTACGCGCACTCATACACACACACACACACACACACACACACACACACACACACACACACACACACACACACACACACAACACACACACACCACACACACACACACATACACAAATATACAAATAAGCGCACAAATAAGCATCTTTCCTTTGTGGTTATTGCCCTGCATATGTATGTTATTATTAGCGATGTCCATAATTAAGCGAGGAATGGCTTTTCAGATCCGTTCTCTCCAACACAATGTGCCTTTTCCCATTAGGTTAACCTTGGCGCACCGCGTAACTCGCTCGGCGTAACCTGACGAATGTCACGGAATTCACCCCTCCCTCTTTCTTTTCTTACCTTACCTCTCCTTTCCCCTCTCTTTCTTCTTCTCCCTCTCCTTCCCTCCCTCTCTCCTTCTTCTTCCCTCTCTCCCCTCCCTCTTTTTTCCCCTCCCTTCCCCTTTCTCCATCCCCGTTTCCTCTTCTCCTTAACCTAACATCTTTCTCCTCTCCATTTCCCAGTTCTCCTCCCCCTTCCCCCCTTTCTCCTTCCCCATTCCTCCCTTTCTCCTTCCCCTTCCTCCCTTCTCCTTTTCTCCTTCCTCACCCCCCCTTTTTTCTCTACCTTCCGCCTTTCTCTTATCATTCTCCCATCCTCTTCCCCTTTCCCCCCATTCTCCTTACGTTACCATTTTTCCTTCTCCCCATCCCCTTTCTCCTGTTTCCCATTTCTCCTCTCCCTTTCCCCTTTTCTTCTCTATCCTCCTTCTTCCTCCCTTCACCATTCTCCTTCTTTCCCCCATTTCTCTGCCACTTCCCTTTCCCTCCCCTCCCCTCCCTTCCCCCCTTTCTTCTGCCCTTCCTCCTTCCCTTTCTACTTTCCCCTTTCTCCTGCCCCTTCTCCCTTCCTCCTTCCCATTCCCCCCCTCCCCTACCCCTTTTCTCCTGCCCTTCCCCTTTCCCCCTCCCTCGCCTCCCCCTTTTCTCCCGCCTCTTCCCCTTCCTTTCCCCCTCCTCGCTTCCCCCTTCTCCTGCCCCTTCCCCCTTCCCTTTCCCCTCCCTTCGCCTCCCCCCTTTCCTCCTTCCCTCCCTCCCCCCTTCTTTCCCCTCCTCGCCTCCCCTTTCTCCTCCTTCCCCCTTCCCTTTCCCCTCCTCGCCTCCCCCCCTTTCCCTGCCCCTTTCCCTTTCCCCTCCCTCGCCTCACCCTTTCTCCTGCCCCTTCCCCTTCCCCCTTTCCCCCTCCCCTCGCCTCCCCCTTTTCTCCCCTTCCCCTTCCCCTTCCCTTTCCTCCCTCGCCTCCCCCCTTTTCTCCCGCCCCTTCCCCCCTTCCCTTTCCCCCTCCCCTCGCCTCCCCCTTTCTCCTGCCCCTTCCCCCTTCCCTTTCCCCCTCCCTTCGCCTCCCCCCTTTCCCCTTTTCCCCCCCCTTTCCCCTCTCCTCTCCCCCTTTCCCCCTCCCCTTCCCTCCTCCCTCCTCCCCCCTTTCTCCTCCCCCTTCCCCTTTCCCCTCCCTCGCCTCACCCCTTTTCTCCTGCCCCTTCCCCCTTCCCTTTCCCCCTCCCCTCGCACCCCCCTTTTCTCCTGCCCCTTCCTCCTTTTCTCCTGCCCCTTCCCTCTTCTCCTTTCCCCCTCCCCTTCCCCTGGCCGTCATGGACCTGCCTTCGATGAGGACAACCCTCTCCAATCGTGCACGAGAGGGTCAAGGAAAACAGAAGTCGGTGTTGCTGACTGCAACGTCTGAAGGGCATTGTGGGTAATGGCCGTTCAAGAGAGGGAAGGGGCCTGATTGTGGGACGATATTTCAGCTTTGGCATCGTTATAGTAAGCTTTACTGGTGTTCAGTCGATGATTAGTGTAGCGGTTACTGTGCTTTGATGACTGGGTAGAAGCTCAAGTAGGTTAGGCCTAAAACTGACTGGGGGTGGGGGGTGAGTGTGCGTTTGAAGGCGACGGTGGCTATGGTGATTTAAAAGTATTTGGTTGTGTCTTATGAAGTAGGCCTATATGTTTATTTTCGAATTCGAAATTTCACACTTTAATGCAATAACAGTGTGGACACGCTGATGTACACATACTCACGTGCGCACGTACTTACACGAATTTACGCTTCTAAAGACGCGTATCTTTTTTTTGTATTCCCCTTCACACCACCCGCTGGGAGAAGCATGACCTCCTTCCTTCCGAGTCACGGGTGCGGTCGGGTCGCGAGGTGACGGGGCGGCGGCGGCGGCGGCGGCGGTGCGGAGGGGGGGGGGGGAAATCTCTGCGTAATGTCAAGCTGACGTGTGACGTTGTCAGAGTGATGAGAGGAACAAAAAAAAGTCATATCGAGTTTGTGGTTACTAGGTGGTGCCTCATATAAATTTGACAAGGTCCGAGGTCTCCTATCTGAATGAAAATAATTCTTGATTATACTTAATGAGGAAGAGGGTCAGACTTAAACGTGCAGCTCACACTCATTTTTGCAACAAGTTACACGTGTTCTATACACACCAGTATTAGTCTTACTGGCGCGTACTTATTGCGCCAATTTAAATGTAAATATTAATGTTCATAAGCTCATTACTGTTTACATACGGTGTCTAAGAATAAAAATACCCACATACCCACGAACTGACAAGAAACATAATCCGAACAATGACAAATATCCACATGTCCGCCGTACTTAAGCACCACATACGAATATACGAACCAGCGTCAAAAACAAAGACCCACAATACGTACTACATAAAAATACCACGCGTCATTATCAGGACTATGAAGATTACGCCGACGCACCTATCGTAACAAGACGTTTAGTGCACGCCCGTCGTTTCCGCCTGATTATCGCGACGTCCGAACCGCATAATCCGCTCCCGGTTTCCTGCCGCGGAAATGTCAAGACTCCCGTGGCGGAGATGCTCCCTCCGCGAAGGCGATTCTGGGGGAAATCGGCCTTTCCTCCTCCTCTTTCCTTCTTCGCGTTCACCGGCGCTTCGTTTGTTATTGGTTTGTTGTGGATATGAAATTCGTGATTTATTATTATTATTATTTATTATTATTATTATTATTTATTATTATTATTATTATCATCATCATCACATTGTTATTATTGTTATAGTCACTGGTAAGGTTGATGATCATTGTTATTATTATTATTATTGTTATTTTATTATTGTTTTTATTATTGTTATTGTTATTATTATTATTGTTATTATTATTATTATTAACATTTTATTATTATTATTATTATTGTTATTGTTATTGTCATTTTTTTCTTTATTATAATGATGATATTTATTTATTATTATTGTTATTGTTATATTATATTATTTCATTATATTATATTATTATTATCATTATTATTTTTTTATATTATTATTATTATCATCATATTTATTATATATTATTATTATTATTATTATTATTATTATTATTATCATTATCATTATCAGTATAATCATTACTGATTTATTTATTATTACTTTTTTTTATTATCATTAACACTGATTGTTATATATATTATTTATGTTATTATTATTTGATCATTATCATTATTCTTGTTATTATTATTATATATTATTATACACACATGTGAGTGGTTGGGTGTAAGATACGGTATAGTGTCATAATGAGTAAACATGCGATATATGTGATTATGGCAAGATCCATCAGTAAATGTAAATGCGGTTGTATCTCCTTGTTCATAATACCAGCGGAAAGAAGTAGAAAGTTTTCATTTAGTTCCCTTTCCATCTTCTT
>NW_020871010.1:662475-667475 GCF_003789085.1 Penaeus vannamei | reverse complement strand
CTATTACCATTTCGTTTCGCTTTTTTCATAATTATCCTCGCTGAATGTAATAACGTAATGCGGGAATAATAGAAAATGCATAATGCTCGAAAAGTAAATTCTTATCTTCCTCTTCCTTGCTTAATAATATTTTTTTATGCCATGCGGTAATTACGCGTATTTACATTCGGGATGTTAATGCCATCCCACGATTAACCTCCCACAGGCGTCAGTCGGGAAGGAGAAAGCTGAAGGGAGAGAGGGAGAGATAGGAGAGGGAGGGGGTGATAGCCTCTGCATATAGAGGGAGGGAGGGGGGGGGGCGCAGGGAGGGGAGGAAGGTAGGGAGGTAGGTGAGGAGAAAGGAGAAAAAAGGAAAGAAGGGAAGGAAAGGAGGAGAAAGAAAAGGAAGGAGAGAACGCGAAAGGATGGGAAGGAGAGAAGGAGATTGCATGGGAAGGAGAGGAGAAAGGATGGGAAGGAGAGAGTGAGAGAGACGGTCTGACAACACAGACGTGTGCAGAAGTTCAAGACGGACAGACAGACAGCCAGCCGGTGAGGGAGGGAGGGAGGGAGGGAGGGAGGGAGTGAGATGCAGCGGGTGAAACTGGCGTAGGAGGGAGACAGAAAGTGAAAAGGTCCGTCATGTGGGGCGGCGGTTGTGGGGAGGAAATTTTACATGATGTCAGTCTTCGAGTTGGGTAAGAGAGGGACTTTCCTCGGAACAGGAGTTTTGTTTACTTTCGTCTCCTCTGTTTTGTTTGTTTTCTGTAATAGTTCTCTCGTCTGTAATAGCTCTCTCTGTCCTGTCTGTCCGTGTCTGTCTCTTTCTCGCACTCGTTTGATTCAGTCCTCCTAGGTCCTCCTTCTCCCTCTCCCTCTCTCCCTCCCTATGATACAGACCATACCTCAACGAGGTAGCGCAGATTGAGGAAGGCTTATGTCCAGCAACGAGTTTTAGAAGGCTAATATATATATATATATATATATATATATATATATATATATATATATATATATATAATATATATATTATATATATATATATAAATATGTATTATATATGATATTTATATATCTATACATATTATGCATATATATAAATGCTATATATATTATTTATTTATATGTGTATATATAATATGTATTTATATATATTTACACACACACACACACACACACACACACACACACACACACACACACACACACACACACACACACACACACACACACACACACACACACACACACACACGTATATATATATATATATATATATATATATATATATATATATATATATATATATATATATTTATATATTATATATATATATATATATATATAATATATATATATATATATATATATATATATATATATATATATATATATATATATATATGTATATACACATATGTACATATACACATGCATGCATGTATCCATACATACATACATACATATATATATAATATATATATGTATATATATATATATATATATATATATATATATATATATATGATTGTATGTGTGTATCTTATGACGTGTGTTGTGTATATATATATATATTTTTTCTATGTGTTTTAACCCCCGCTCTGAACTTTGTGTTTTTCGTTTCGCTATTTTAGAAGTCTATTGGCCTGTAGTTACTGTAAAGTGAAAGAGAAGGAAAAAGACAAAAGAGACCTAGAGACCGAAACAGAGGCAGAATTTAAGATAATTAAGAACGGCAAAGGGAAAGTAAGCTTACGGAGAGAGAAAGGGAGAGGGAGAGAGGATGACAAGGGAGGGTGGGAGGAGGGTGGGGTAGGTTAGAGAAAGCAAGCATAACAAAGTGCTTTTCCCGCACGTGTGACTGCATGTGTGTGGCTAGACGGCGAGCTGATGTTGACACGCGCCAGGTAGCGTCGTGACGTTTATCGCTGTTGTAACAAAGGGAATAATGACTGGCAAGTTAACCCCTCTCCCCCTTACCCCCCCCCCTCCCCCTTACTATGTATGTGTTCGTGAATGTGTCTGGCTGATTCAGCCTGCATGCCGCGCCTGTGCCCACCGTGACTGGCTCGTGTGACAACCGCTTTGCAACCGCTCATGTCATTGCGGCAGATTATTCTGTTTATCTTTATGCTTATTTATCTTTTTTTTTCTTGCGGTTGGTTATTTTCCATCTGCGATTAAGGCGAATTTTAGATGTTGCTTTTTTTTTTCTCTCTCTCTCTCTGACAAGCGCGAGAGGCAATATTCTCGATGCAGTTCAATGATTTCGCCGAATGCCGATTGCACAGTAACTTGATCTTGTAGCACGGGACTAAAAAAACTGTTGCTATGTAGCTGCGTGTGTCGATCGACTCCACGGGTATCATATTGGCGAGATGTGTTTTTCATGATATTTACTCTTTTTTATACGCTTGACTGCAGAGGGCGGGGGGGGGGCGAGGGGGTGAAGGTTATTATTCGTCACAGAGAAACGTACGCTCGACTGCGATGCTGTCCTTGGATCCGCTTGAGCTCGCCCGCCGCGCACCAGAGCAGTCCGCCACAATGCAGCTCGTAATACACTAACTCGCGATGGTCCTGGTTATGTAAGGCGCCCGTGAATTGCGCTGGCATTGTGGACTGTCGTGGGGCCAATAGGAGGCTGCTTGATGCTGGGGGATGGGGGCGCTCTCGGGGCACGATTTGTACTCAGAACTTTTTTTTATCGGGGCTTGGGGGCTCTTAAGAAAAGCTTTTGGGGTCCCGAAATGGTACACAGTTGTTGAAGTCTTTGGGATTTCGCTAGATGGCCAAGCAGTGAGTATCCAAACACACAAAGGCTAAATGGACATCTTAGAATGCGCCAATAGATTTGCTTTAGACATTTGAGTATCGCTTGTATTTTTTAGAACAATACACGTCTTTTATTTATTTCAAATGCTCTATTAAGCTGAAGCCTGATATTGTTATAAATTATTACATGGTTGGGGAAAGCTACAACTTGTTATTTAAGTGTACAACTTGGTCGGTAAGTTTGTTATGAAGAGTCTCAGATTAGGGAGATATATGAATGGTGATTTTGCATGGTCTCAGTGAAGTAGCTTAAATGTTGAGACGATGGCCGCAGTCACAGTAACTTTTTTCAAAGGTGTTCACTATGGCCGACTAAAGAAAATAAGTCAAAGAAACTTTCATTCCAGTTTTATCTTACTGTAGAGAAAATATTTTATGTTGAAAATTGACCGTTAATCCTTTCCCAAAATATTTCCTCTACAGATACCACTACTATGTGACTGTAATAATTTGCTTGTTAATTACACAAAGAATGATACGCTTGCATGGGAATCGAAAGAAAGCGTACCGGAAGCATGGGGGCATTATATTAGCCAGTTTTATTTTTTTTAGTCAATAGTATACAGCACTAGCGGTACTCCATGTCCGGAAATGAAAACGTAGAATAAACACTGTATATGCAAAGGTGCGCACGCACACACGACCCCCCCCCCACTCACACACACCACACACACACATATGTATGTATATGTAAATGTATGTATGTAATATGTAAATGTGTGTGTATATATATATATATATATATATATATATATATATATATATATATATATATATAATGTATATATATATGTTGTCTATGTAATTTTAAAAATCTATATACAGTATACATACTGTCTACACACTACACACAGTACAAGGGAAGGGTCATTAGGAAAGTTTTGAGTCCCCGGGCCGGCAGCGCAGGCGTTCTCAGCCGCAATATTTTCCCAGAGGATGCGCAAATCCGCCTCATAGAAGGAGGACCGGAGGAGGAGGAGGAGGAAGGAGGAGGAGGAGGAGGGGAGGAGGACACATCCCTTCACCCCCCTTTCTTCGTTCCTAGGGCTATTTTTAAGTGTCAGTGTTATGGGAAAACCGGTTTGTCCCTATCCTGCCCCCCGCTGCTCGCTCTCCCTGCAGTGACCGCCGGTGAAAGTAATTTACCCAATCTTGCTCGCTCGTCATTTGTTTTCATTTGTTTGGAAGATGCGTTGTCTTGCTCCTTAGGTTTTCGTATTATTTTGGTTCGGATTTACAGTATTCCAAAAGATGGCGTGAGGCCTGATGCGAAGTACTTTTCTTCGTGCTCTGTTTTGGACTGTTATAGTTCCCTGTAACGGGGTCAGTCCCACCCAGTCTTGTCCCTCTTGAGCGGAAGGTAGAAAGTTCGGGCGTGCTCCAAGGTCAGTTATTGTCCCCTTAATTACTAAATTTTCCCGGACGCGGACGCACACCAGCCTAACGCGGGGGTGATGCAGGATATGGCCGTCGGTCGCTGGGCTATGTGACGTCACGGAGGAAGTGTGACGTTGCGGGGCGACTTGTGACGCCATGGAAAGGGATGACGTTGCCGTGACGTAGTTATGACATGCATCCGTTAGCATTTAAGTGGACAAGCTTGACTCGGCGTCTAAATACGTACGAGGCGGAGTGATATTAAGCCGAAACATTTTTGGTCAAACGGACGTTGCGAAAGACGCGGCTGGTCCGCCCCCTCCTCGAGCTGCTCCTCGGCCGCCCGGGAAGCGCTCGACTCGGCTCGGATTTCAGTCCTCGCATGCGTGTGTCTGCACTCACACCCGTCCTCCTTAAAAAAATATTTAGCGAAAATATGCGCTGATAATTTGGCCAATGATATTTTTCATGGTTTAGGCTCTTGACGATATAGGATCAAATTCCCTCGCGACCAGTAATGCTTGCTCAAAGGATTTGAGGAAAAAAAGTCCGTAAAGTTTTGAAAACTGGAGTGGGTTTCTCCATTACAGTGTTCGTACAAAGAAATGAATTACCCTCAGTCTGTCTGCTCGCTCATACATACACTTGTTCAAGGTCGGAATGACAGTGACTCGGACGACAGACAAAAAAGACGCCAGAATAACAACTATTGTAAGGGAATACCGGTTATATAGGCAATCATGATATCAATGCACAATTGTTGGAATTTTCTGAGTCTAGTATTATTTTAATTACCATATTTCACA